>JBBPBX010033422.1:18447-33265 GCA_038048925.1 Garcialebias charrua
GCCATTTTTCTGGGACATTCGTGACACTTTGCATGTCTCGAACTGTTCCGTTCGAGGCGCGGGAGGTGCAGTTCCGAGGCTCAGGGGTTTCTGTTGGGACCACGCATTGTTACATGAGTTTAGGTCCTCATACTTCAATTTCTTTTGAAGTTCACCCACCGGTAGACCTTGGTTTTCACCCACCTGGTTCGTTCGGAACCATTTTGGGTCTCTTAAAGAGTGAACACCTACCTTTTGTGGTTCGTTGCTTGTCTCAGATTCTTCAATCTGAGGTGCTTTAGGAGCGGGGCTCCCTTTAAACCATTGTGAGTCACTGTTCCAGCTGGCACCAACCTTTCGTTGTTTGTCAGTTTTAAAATCTTGTTTATTCTTGCTTGCATTATCCAACCTTTCTAACAACCGACGTATGTTCTCCATCTCCTCTGAGGTCAGAGGGCCTTTGATACGACAGCGTTTATTCTCGCTTTCTATAGGAGAGAGAACCTCTTCTATTTTTAGCGACTGGGATACGACCTTTTGACCTGGGCACACCTCAGAGGGTGTTTTGCTTTGCATGTGAGCCTCAAAAGCAGTTACAGCACCCTGTATAATTTCATCCAAAGATGTTACTTCTAATTGACACCAGGTGTACAATGGCAACTTGAATCTAATATCAGAGATTAGATTATTTCTGAAAACAGATTTGAAAAGCGTCTGCTCTTCAAGTCCCGGTTCCATTATGTCGCCTGCATACGCCTTGAAAATCCTGTCAAAGAAATGCAAAGGATGTTCATCTTTTTCCTGCAAGACATTTCGGGCAGCTAAGTAGTCACCACACAATGAGAGAGATTTTCTCTCTGTGCGAGGTGCAGGGGGAGCAGGTCCTCGGCTTCGGGGTCCCTCTTCGGATCCTTTGATGTATGAGTCTACTAGAGGCACATACTGTATGAGCCTTGGACGCGCACCTTCTTGAACTTCCATCTTTGTTTTGATTTTTTGTGAAAATCAATAAGACAGTTCGTATTTTAATGTGTGCAAATAAATCTTCACTTTTAATGTAGCACTGAGTCAATCAAACTAACCAGCTGTGTGGTTTAAGTGTTTCACCGTGTAATAAGTATTTCTATTCATAGGTACCTTCTTTCAGGACTTACCCTTAATGAACCTGTAAAAGTTAAATGCCCTCTTGCAGTGTTAACTTTATATATAACTTATTTTTTAACAACAGTTACTAACTAACACAAGCATGATTTTCGTTTTACTTACTCAAACACTTTTTAAAAGATTTGAAATAAATGCAATATTCACACTAAAATGTTCCCAGGAAGCTGCTCCATCATGCCTTAAAAAGATGTATTGCAGTTTGGCTAAACTGTTTTGCTGTATTTTGACAGTTATCAGGAGTGAAAATAGGATTTCTTGTTTGTTATTTTAAATATTTTTTTATTTAAAATAAACTGGAGTTTTTGTATGCTCAACATAACATTACAGATGTTATTCCAAATAAAAATCAGTGATTTTTATTAATTTGTGGTTATTTGACATCCTCAAATTTGTTCTGCTATCTTTGTTTTGATTTTTGTGAAAATCAAGTCAGCAGATGCTTTTTGTTTGTTATTTTAAACTTTTTATTTAAAATAAACTGGAGTGCACAGAATAACTTTAAAAGATGTTGTTTTAAAATAAATGCAGAGGGTTTAGCATCTATTCTGTGTAAATGTTTCTTGTTCTCATACTTTTAAACCAGCAGATTGCAGGTTTTCAAAGCTGAAATTTACCACAATGTGACTGTAATTACTCATTCTGGCCGCTATAGAGGCGCTGTTGGCTCTAAGGCCGCGTTGACTACCTTTTAGCATTTAGCCGTAGCTTTAAACTAAATCGGATAAACGTCAACTTTTGGGATGAGTTCTAGCCTGGATGTGACAATCGCCTAAACAAACGTTCATTTAAGAAACGAATGGATTTGTTTAAAATGTTTAGAACAAGTTCTGTGAACTTTTAGATATAAAAAGAAACGATCTTTTTCCTTTTTTTCTCTATCTGGGTCACGTCACTTCCGTTGACGTGTCGTTCGTGTTGCATTTAGGGACGTGCGTGCAGTCGGACGTTTGAGTTCTCCCGACGTCTAAACGCTCGAAAACCCCTTTAAGTATCTCAAAACACCGCGGTTAAACAGTTTCTGACGATATTTTATGCCTAGAACCGAAACAAGCCAGAAAATCTGTCAGAATTGTGTGAACAAAACTGAAAATTGACGATCAACTGCGTATCACGTGATCACCTTGAACCAACCACAGCATGACAACAGATGTAACGTAGCGTCAGCATATAGCTTATCAAACCTAGACTCTTTTTCAACTCATAGAACGCTAAAATTCTCCACAAAAATCCCGTGAACGAATCGTTTCACATCAGAACAGTTTTACCAAGCTGCGCCCAGTAAAAATAGCAAGATAAATGTCGCCAACACGGACTTTTTACCGTATCTGCAGCAACACGTCAGAGCTAACAACTGGACCGGGTCAGAACCAGATCCGACAGCTTCAGACACAAAATGCTATTATTCCTGCTTAAAATGTAACGATACCACTCGACAGCAATTTTCAGATGAACCATGAAGCTCTTATAGGCACAGTTTTGACACGGCGGTCAAACGTAGATGCGCTTTTATCTGTGACACGTCAGCAAAGAGTCCAAACGACTCAGAACCAGCAGAACCACACAGCAACATCAAATTTTAACCCAAAAACTTCAACACACGTTTAAAAGTTGAGTAGAGACAATTCCTCAGCTACAAGTGACATTAACCAGCAGTTTCCTGCAGCTTGACACACTTTTCCAGCCAAAAAACTATCGTTTTCAGAGTCTAAAAACTTGGACAAAATTATGCCAACATTCAAAGTACAGAAATATTGAATATTAAACTTTTCAGAGACCTGGGGCCTCATGTATCAAAAACCTGCGTGGATTTCCTACTGAAAAGTGACGTACGGTGAAATCCAGAAAAGTGTCTACGCACAAAAAGATCCAGATTTATCAAACTGTGCGTACACCTGAATCCACGCACATTCCTTTTGTACATCACAATTGACGTGGAACTGAGCGCACGTGAGACACCTCCCCTGACACGCCTACATTTACATATGTTAAACAGATGCAAATTACTTCCTGCATGTGTGAAGGACATGTTTGTTTGATCCCTGCGCGATCAGAAATCATTTCTAGATTCGGGAAAATAATGAATTCAATATAATATGAGTGAGGACAAACATCCTAAGTAAGAATAGTAATAAAATGTGTTCATCATGCAAAGAACGAGTGATTGTCGGTATTTGTGTGCGCGCGCACCCTGCTGTGGTGCGCGAACCGGCTCATTCATTCATTCTGTGTGGAAATATTAACTTTGCGCACGAGTTTATTACCATTATTACTGTAAACACAGAGGAACTTACTTGGATGTTTGCTAGAACATAGATCTTTGTTTATGTAGATGATGTGAAGAAACGAGTCTGTGCGTCTTGGTGGAGACATTTCATGACATCACGTGATGTTGGCGTCTCCAGACGCTGCGCCCTCCGCAGCCCTGTGCGCAGTCTGTCTGTGAAGCTTTTACTCTCCTACAAGTTATATAAGGTGTACTTTCACGTGTCATTTTGGAGAAATCTACAATAAACGCAGATAATGAAACACCTCCAGCTGCCGTGTCGACACCGGTGAGGGTGCGCGCGCGCTCCAAGCGCGACCACTCAGCCTTTGGAATCATATGGATGAGACCATTCCATTGGACATGATCCGGCTTTGTGTGGACTGGACTGCACAGTCCCGATCGACCTGCAGCTCCCTCTGTGGAACAGTTTGACCGCTGCTTCTGTATGCACGCGTGATGCACGGCTCCCCAGAGCGCAGCATGCAGTGCCAAACTGGAAAATTATTATTTCTGAAAACGGCTGATAAGCCATATCCTAGATCGGAAAACTATATCTGTTTCTAAATAAATGCTCTGCGTGTTACACTATTTATTATAACCTCCAGTAAGGCTGAATGAATCCGTTCCTGTTAAATATATTTTTGGCACAACGTTGCGCGTCCTTTATTCCACTGCGTCATGTGGATGTAATACTTGTTAATCGTGTGTTTGGAGGGAATATTAAGCATTCCTGTTTACAACTGTCCCTGTCCTTTAGTCCATTAAGAAACTGCTCATAGTCCAAGAAACCCATGGACTGGTTTGGTTCTTGGTTTCTCTGACTGAGTCTGTTCTGATCCATCTTGTGTCCAGGTCTGGCAGAACTGGATCAGATTCTGACGGTTCTTCTGTCCACCGAGATGTTTGTTGGAGGTTTTCTGGCCTTTTGCCTCGACAACACGATACCAGGTAACAGATGAACAATCTCAGGGCCCATTTCCCACAGTCAAAGTGGACCAGAACCAGTCTGGTTTCAGACTTTGTCCATCAGACTTGGGACACTTATGCAATCAAAGCATTCTTATTATTTTGACGTGTTTACTGTAACATCCAACATCCAACAGCTCGGTGAGGACAAAGCTGTCTTCTGACAGTGATATGTCTTCCAGTAAAGAATGGAGACAAATTACTGCAAACAGCCAAAACATGGACAAGATGTTGTCCAAGTCCACATTATTTCCACAGCAGACAAGTATCTAATGTCTGCAAAAACCAGAAACAGCAGAAACATATAAAAGTTGTTGTCCACGAGTTGACAACTCATTGCAGTTGTCGTGTTCACCTGCCTTTGAAACAGTGCAGGGGTGTCAGTCTCACTGGGGTCAAAATTAAAACCTTTTTCAAAGTTAGGGCCAATTTCAGAATCTACCAGTACATCAACTCAAATCAGATACCCAACATCTTCTCTTGGTCACAGGTTCTTCAACAAGACTTTGATTGGTCTCATTTGATGTTCTCTGTTGTGCTTTCTACATCATAATAAAAGATTACTGAAAAAAAAAAAAAAATCAAGAGAAGACTTTTACGTTGGGACACTGTTGGGACTGTAGACAATTGATCAGTTAAATCAACACCTGCACCTGTTTCAGGTTTCTTCTTCTTCTTCTTTGATTCAGGTACAAAACAGGAACGAGGACTCATCCAGTGGCTCCCTTCATCTGGCTCCTCCTCATCGGCTGGCTCCTCCTCCTACGACTTTCCTCTAGGGATGGGCGTGGTCAGAAAGACTTGTTTCCTCAGGTGGTTTCCTATCTGCCCAACCTTCACAGGTTTCAGGGGGTCTGAGGAAGCTCCGCCTCCTGACAGGATGGGGGGACAACATGAAGAGGAGGAAGCAGATGAACTCCACCTGGCCAGCACCAAGGTGTGACAGCACCGGCTGAAGATGCCACCATCAGTCTGGACCAGTATGAAGAGCACAAGGCTGCTGCATCTGTTTCCATTTAGACTGATTATATTGATCATTTATTGGTCATTAGTGTGGTTTTTATTAATTTGACTCCCGTTGATGTTGTTGTTAAGCACTTTGATAACATTTTCTGTTTCTGTGACTCAATATCTGTTTCCCTCTTCCACCTAAATATAAAGAATTACATTTCAAAACTCTAAATAATATTTATCCTTCAAACGAGTTGATCAGAATTAGATTTAAATTTGAATGTGATAACTGTTATATATGTCAGGAACCTGAAACAACAGAACATCTGTTTTATTTCTGTCATTGTGTGAGCACGTTATGGAAATCCCTTCACGATCTTCTGACCATCAAATCCATGACTCCTTCTCCCTTCAGAATATCTTAAATGGATCTGAAAATAAAAACGATGAATAATTTCTTAATAACATTATCATAATCTTAATATTATGGGGAGGAGGGGACGCTGGCGTGATGTTCGCCGCTTCTCCGCGCTAAAAAGTTATTTTACTGTTGCTATTTTTTGGACATTTATCTGGACTTATTTTGTTCAGTGGTTTTTTAATCAAGGACTTTACGGACAGCTTAGTTAGTACTTCCTAACTGGAATATTGGGCTGTCTACCTCCTGTCAACTCCAGCACGAACTTTGCTTGGAGAACTACATAGCTACAATTATTGTTTCGCTTACCTTTGTGCCTCTGTCAACCTCCTGTGTCATCTGGACTATTCTGGATTTTCTCCTGTGCTCCTCTTCAAAATATGCTCATTCAAGTTACATCTCACTGCTTCTTGGTTATTTCTCTCGTAGCTGTGGGTCTGCTGTTAGCGGCTAGCTCTGTGCTAGCTTCCCCCGGCTTAGCTGGCTCAATGTTGACGTATTCCGCTTCGCAGCTGATTGGACTTAACAACTGCTCCATTCCTCCTTCTGTTTCCACCATCAAACAACTGGGACTTCTGCGTAGACCTCGTTACATCCATAGAAGCTCTCAGAAGAAATCTGTTTATTCTCGGCAAGCCATCCCTTCTGTCTGGTCTACGAGACATGTCGCACCTCGATTACGTCATCAGAACGCTACGTCTGTAGTCCCTTGTAGTCCACAGTGCACTAAGTGGCAAGGAAAACGTGGAGTGGACTTCAGTCTGCTGAAACCGGTTCAAAAAGCTCCTACAACAACTGGCATTAAAATAGAACTTTTCAATGTACAATCACTATCCACCAAATCATGTCTATTCATGATCACATTCTGGAGAAGAACTTGGACCTCATGTGCCTCACAGAAACTTGGCATCAACCAGATGTCCACAGTTCTCTGAATGAAGCTTGTCCCTCTGGATACAGTTATCTGCAGAGAGCCCGTAGCACTGGCCGCGGTGGTGGTCTGGCTGTAATTTACCACCGTAATTTAAAATTGTCACATCTGGTTTCTCAGGACTTTTCTTCTTTTGAAAGTCTGGCCTTCAGCTTCAAAGCCCCACTCCTGATGAATGTTATATTAATTTATAGGCCTCCCAAACCACATGTTTCATTTAACTCAGAGATGCATGACCTCTTCACTTTTTTCTGCACCTCCCCTGTGAAAACTATTTTTCTTGGAGATTTAAATATCCACATGGACAATTCTTCTTCACCTCTGGCAACAGATTTTAAGTCTCTTTTGGACTCTCTCAATCTCACTCAACATGTGGACGCCCCTACGCACAACAGGGGGCATACTCTGGATTTGGTGATTACAGACACTGTACTCATCAATAACTTATCTGTATATGACCTGGGTGTCTCAGACCACAGGGTCATCTCCCTGGAAGTGCCTTCAACTTCGCCTGCTTCTAACCCAAAACGACCTATCCAGTTCCGTGACTATAAAAACATTTCCCCTGATGTTTTGTCTGCTGATCTTCACACCCTGACTGCCGTCAATCACTCATCTGCAGATGACTCTGTGAATTATTACAACCAATCTCTCCAGGAGCTTCTGGACCTACATGCTCCCTTGAAGACAAGACTGGTGTCTTTCTCCCGTTCAGCTCCCTGGTACACTGGTGAGCTACGCAAGATGAAGGCAACCGGCCGTGCTATTGAGAGACGTGTAAAATCATCTGGTCTCTCTGTGCATAAGCAAGCGTACAAAGAACATCAGAAAGCGTACGCCTATTCTCTTAAAGAAGCACGCTCCAAATATTATTCCAACATCATCAACACCTGCCCTGGAAACTCTAAACATCTCTTCTACACAATCACTCGTCTGCTTAATCCTATTAAACAAACTCATGAGGACTTTGTTCAAAAATGCAACCTGTTCCTTTCATTCTTTAAAAACAAAGTTGACTTTATCAGATCTCAGCTCCACAACCTCCCTGATCTTAGTGTGCCATCTACCCATCTGCATCCTGGGTCCCTGAGCAGCTTTGCATGAAGTTGTTCAGAGTGAGGTGGAGGCCATCATCAAGAAAATGAAGCCTTCATCCTGCGCCCTGGATCCCTTCCCCTCGTCTCTCATAAAATCCAATCACTCTGCAATAAGCCCATTAATCACACAAATAATAAATCAGTCTCTACAATCTGGTCATGTTCCACTGCCTCTAAAAACTGCCATCATTAGGCCTCTTCTGAAAAATCTAATTTGGATCCCGACATTTTTTCTAATTACCGCCCAATTTCCCACCTCCCATTTCTGTCTAAAGTGCTGGAAAAAGCAGTTGCTACTCAGCTGCAGGACCACCTACAACAACACTCTCTGTATGAGAAGTTCCAGTCTGGATTCAGAGCAGCTCACAGTACTGAGACGGCACTGCTGAGAGTTACAAATGATGTCCTCATGGCTGCTGACACTGGTTCTCCCTCCATCCTTGTCCTCCTTGACCTCACTGCAGCCTTCGACACTGTGGACCATAATATCCTCCTCCACCGTCTTCATGTGGAGGTCGGTCTCTGTGACACTGTCCTGGACTGGTTCAAATCTTTCCTCTCCAATAGGCTGGAATGTGTTAGCCTTGGCAATGCCACTTCCCAGACAGTCGGTGTCTCCTGTGGTGTCCCTCAAGGGTCAGTTCTGGGGCCCCTGCTGTTTTCCCTCTACATGCTGCCTTTAGGTCAAATTATTAATCAGTTCAACATTTCTTTTCACTGCTATGCCGACGACACACAGCTTTACATCAGGACTGGAGCATCATCATCATCCCCATCTCCATCTTCACTCACTGCCCTCTCTACCTGCCTGGAGGAAATAAAGGCATGGATGAATCAGAACTTTCTTCAATTAAACTGCTCGAAGACTGAGGCCATAATGATTGGCACCCCTCACCAGATACAAACATCAACTTTAACAACAATCTCCTTCTCTGGACAAGACATCCCCCTCTCCACCTCTGTTACAAATCTTGGAATAAAAATGGACTCTCATCTTACATTTGAAAATCACATTAAGCATCTGTTTAAAACCTGCTTCTTCCATCTTCGAAACATCTCCAGACTTCGCCCATCTCTGACTTTTCCTGATGCTGAGAAACTCGTCCATGCCTTTGTCTCCTCCAGGCTCGACTACTGCAACTCCCTGTTTATTGGTATCCCTGGCAAAAACCTTCAGAAACTTCAATACATTCAAAACAGTGCAGCAAGGATTCTGTTGAGAGTTCGTAAATTTGAACATATTACACCCATTCTCCATAACCTCCATTGGCTTCCTGTCACCTACAGAATTCAGTACAAAACTGCTCTCATTACCCATCAATGCTTGCACGGCACTTCACCTGACTATCTAAAGGACATTCTTGCACCATATTCATCCACCCGGTCTCTACGATCACAGAACAGTAATTTCCTTCATATTCCTCGGACCAAATTGAGGACCATGGGAGACCGAGCATTCTGTGTGGCTGCCCCCCGCCTGTGGAACTCCCTCCCTGACGACCTGAGAGCTCCACAGTCACTGGTTGACTTTAAAAGCGGCATAAAGACTTTTCTTTTTAAGCAAGCCTATTCTGCCTCCACATGATTTTATCTTTGATCTTACCTGATATCATTATTGATTTTACTTGATTTTATCACTTGTTTTATTTTATTTATTTTTTAAGCAAGCCTAATCTGTATCCACATGATTTTATCTTTTGATCTTAGTCGATATTATTATTGATTTTATTTGATTTTATCACTTGTTTTATTTTGATCTTTGCTTTGTTACACTTTGTAGCACTTTGAGATTTTTATTAATGAAAAGTGCATTATAAATTTAATTCATTATTATTATTATTATTATTTGGTTCGGGCTCTCCAATCTCTGGTGCTGAGGTCGCCGAGGTGGTTAAAAAGCTCCGCGGTGGCAGGGCTCCGGGGTGGATGAGATTCGTCCTGAGTTCCTTAGGGCTCTGGATGTTGTGGGGTTGTGTTGGCTTACGCGACTCTGCAATATCGCGTGGACATCGGGGGCAGTTCCCTTGGATTGGCAGACTGGGGTGGTGGTTCCCCTATTCAAAAAGGGGGACCGTAGGGTGTGTTCCAACTATAGGGGGATCACACTCTTAAGCCTCCCTGGTAAGGTCTATTCAGGGGTTCTGGAGAGGAGGGTCCGTCGGATAGTCGAACCTCGGATTCAGGAGGAGCAGTGTGGTTTTCGTCCTGGTCGTGGAACACTAGACCAGCTCTACACCCTCAGCAGGGTCCTGGAGGGTGCGTGTGAGTTTGCCCAACCAGTTTTCATGTGCTTTGTGGACTTGGAAAAGGCATTTGACCGCGTCCCTCGGGGGGTTCTGTGGGGTACTCCGGGAGTATTGGGTACCAGGCCCTTTGATATGGGCAGTTAGGCCCCTGTACAACCGGTGTCAGAGCTTGGTCCGCATCGCTGGCAGTAAGTCAGGCTCGTTTCCGGTGAGAGTTGGAATGTTTAATGTTTTAGTTTTAGAGTTGGTGTGGATTTTCATGCTCTTGCACCGCTATGCAAAAAAAAAAAAAACTCAGGACAGTGTTAGTTTTACTATTTTATGCTTATGTCTATTATTATATGTTTCAGTGTTTCAATGTTTAGATGTTTACTGTTGCACCGAGGGACTGAGAGAAACGCAATTTCGGTCCTGTGTATGTCCTGTACAGTACATATTGCAGATCTGACAATAAAGTTGACTTTGACTTTGACTTTGACTCCGCCAAGGTTGCCCTTTGTCACCGATTCTGTTCATAACTTTTATGGACAGAATTTCTAGGCGCAGCCAAGGTGTTGAGAGGATCCGTTTTGGTGGCCTTAGAATCGCTTCTCTGTTTTTTGCAGATGATGTGGTCCTATTGGCTTCATCAGATCGTGATCTACAGCTTTCGCTGGAGCGGTTTGCAGCTGAATGTGATGCGGCCGGGATGAGGATCAGTTCCTCCAAATCCGAGGCCATGGTCTTGAGCCGGAAAAGGGTAGCATGCCTTCTCCAGGTCGGGGAGGAGGTCCTGCCCCAAGTGGAGGAGTTTAAGTATCTCGGGGTCTTGTTCACGAATGAGGGAAAACTGGAGCGTGAGATCGATAGGCGGATAGGTGCAGCGTCCGCAGTGAAGCGGGCGCTGTACCGGTCTGTCGTGGTGAAGAGAGAGCTGAGTCAAAAGGCAAAGCTCTCAATTTACCGATCGATCTACGTTCCCACCCTCATCTATGGTCATGAGCTCTGGGTTATGACCGAAAGAACGAGATCTCGGATACAAGCGGCTGAAATGAGTTTTCTCCGCAGGGTGTCTGGACTCTCCCTTAGAGATAGGGTGAGAAGCTCAGTCATCCGGGAGGGACTCAGAGTAGAGCCGCTGCTTCTCCACATCGAGAGGAGCCAGTTGAGGTGGCTCGGGCATCTGGTTAGGATGCCTCCTGGACGCCTCCCTGGTGAGGTGTTCCGGGCATGTCCCACCGGGAGGAGACCCAGAGGAAGACCCAGGACACGCTGGAGGGACTATGTTTCTCGGCTGGCCTGGGAACGCCTTGGGATTCCCCCAGAGGAGCTGCTCCAAGTGGCTGGGGAGAGGGAAGTCTGGGCCTCCCTACTTAGGTTGCTACCCCCGCGACCCAACCCCGGATATGCGGAAGAAAATGGATGGATGGATGGATAGCCAGCTGAGGAGTGCTGTGAGTTTTCATTGGATTAGCGTAATATCCTTCAAAAACTTCAACCAATGTGATGTCACGGTTGACATAATTTATTTAAAATAAATATATTTGGATCATGACAGGCCTGACAGGTCCATAAATGCGTGTCGGCCCAGCGGGCAAGCAAATCTTTGTGCCCCGCCGGGCCAGTTACACGCTGCCGGAAACACCTGTACTTACAAAGATATTTTTACTTTATTGCACTTAGTGCTACAAAAGGCCACAACACTCCTTGTACAATACATACCTCTTCCTCAGTGAACTGCTTGTATCCTGGATGCAGAAAGGTGGGCAGGTTCAGACTAGCTCCCCTTTTTCCACCTCTGACTTGACATCAAACCCTTTGTCAGCAAGGAGTTGGTGGCCAGTTGCTGTAAAACAAAGTATTAATTCATATTTGACAATAAACAAAACAGTCTTGTGTATAGTTAAACTGTATGCTTATACACATTGATTACAGGATTGCTTTTTTTTTTTCTGTGACAGCATGTCACCGATGCTCCCAGCAAAACTTTGCGAATAACTTACAGAAACAGAGAAATGGCTGAAATGTTTTCAAAGATGCAGTGCTGTTTGTCCTCAAATAATGTTAATAAAACATGTTTGTCTTGTGGAAACTACTACTGTATATTTTTTCAATGCAGAAAGAGTTCAAATGATAACAGGCTAACAGTGCAGTGGTCTGTTCATTTTTATAGAGCTGCACAGTGTTTGATGACATTTTACTCACCTGTTATTTCTTCAGGGGGGTTGAAGGAAGAATCTCCTTGCATGTCGCAGGTTGAAACTTCAACACAGGCAGTGGACTGAGGTACAGCCAGGTCTAGTAGAACTAGCTAGCTGCTAGCTTATCAACTGTCCAGTAGCATTCTGCTGCGGGAGGTTGTTCTCTGTTTTGTCTGTTTCCCATATCCAAGATGTAATGTTGGAACGTAATCCACGGAGTTTGGCCATGCCAGATAAAAAATGCCGATTACACACTTTGCTGTTTTGTGTCGGGGTGAAGTCCTGCCGGTGAAGCGCTTGAAGCCACATCTTCCTTCTTTTATCGCTTTACTCGACTTTCCTAGAGGGACGTTGTAAAACGAACAAGTGTCACCTTCTTCTTTTACTCGTTTACGTTGCTTGGAACAATTATAAACACAACAGAAGTCCCTTTTCCCCATTGCAAACGTTGGCAGTAAGGAAAACACTAGAGTAGTATTGACGCGTGTACCCCCAGCTTCCGGAAAATTCTGGAAAAATGCGAGTGCGCATGCGCGATGACGTCAACTGGTAAAAGGTCTATTGAGAATACATATGTTGGGCGCACACGTGGGTGCCTGGGAGGTGTGCAAACCCAGCACGTGGATCATGGCCACCATAAGCCAGGGCGTCCGGTTGCAGTTCATCAGGCGGCCACCCCCTTTCAAGGGGGTGCTGGTGTCCACCATAAGCCCAGACCGTGCCCACGCTCTGAGGGATGAAGTTTCCACAATGTTACAGAAAGGGGTAATAAATGTTGTCCCAGCTTACGATGTGAACAAAGGCCACTACAGCAAGTATTTATTAATGCCCAAACGGGACAAAGGCTTGCGGCCTATCCTGGATCTCAGGATTCTGAACAAAGGGATAAAAACATTCAAATTCAGGATGCTCACGTTGCGACAAGTAATTCACTCAGTAAGACCGAGGGATTACTTCTGCACGGTCAACCTCAAAGACGCCTTTTTTCCACATGAACATCCTGCCTCGACACAGAAAATATCTCCATTTTGCCTTTGAAGGAAAATCATTCGAGTTCCTGACACTCTCTTTCGGGCTAATAACCGCCCCCTCAGATCATTCACGAAATTCTTGGATGCGGCCATGACCCCACTAAGGGGTCAAGGGGTCAGAGTTCTGAATTATTTAGACGATCTGATTATCCTTGGGCGTGACAGGGCCCAAGCGCAGCAGCACTCACAGAAGGTGATGTCTCACCTGGAGATTCTAGGTTTCGTCTTAAACATGGAAAAAGCAATCTGACCCCAGCTCAGATTACCGTATTTTTGGGTGTACAGGTCAACTCCATTCTGTACAGAGCAAGGCTCTCAGAGGCTCGGGTTTCATCCCTCCACCTCTGCCTGGCACGTTTTCAGCTGGGCAGGAGGGTCTCTCTCAAACTGTGCCAGCATCTCCTGGGCCTCCTGGCGGCAGCCATTCCCTGAGTGCCTCAGGCCTTGTTAAAAATGCGCCCTCTGCAGATATGGCTAAACAAACAAATGTATCCTGCCCCTCCCAGAGGGACAAGGGGGATATTGATCAAGACAGAGTGAACGAAAGCTCTGGAGCCCTGGAGGGTACCCTCAGTGTTCAGGACAGGCGTCACACTGGGACGGGTACTGTCTCGTGTACTGGTCACCACGGACGCTTCGAAGACTGGGTGGGGAGGTCTCTGCAGAAACCAGTATGCCCAAGGGCTCTGGAAACAGCAGGAGGCAAAGCTCTACATAAATTTCCTAGAACTGAAAGAAATGTTTTTGTACCTGAAGCATTTTTACAGGAAGGGACTGATTGCACAACAACATGTCCTGATAAAATCGGACAACAGGACAACAGTGTCCTACATCAACAGAGAAGGTGGGACAAGGTCACAACCCCTCCTTAGGTTGACACACAAGTTGCTCACGTGGTGCAGCTTCCGAATATTGTCCCTGAGGGCGACACACATCCCAGGCGAGCTAAACCACGGGAAAGATGCCCTCTCAAGAGGGCCCCTTCTCTCCTCAGAGTAGAGGCTGAACCCGGCATCGTGGACCAGATCTGGCCACGATACGGGCGGGCATCCGTAGATCTGTTCGCTTGCAGGAGCAACACGCACTGCTCCCTGTATCATTCGATAAGGGAGACAGATGCACCACTGGGGACAGACGACTTGGTGTACGAGTGGCCAGCGGAGGGCTGTATTATGCATTTTCCCCCGTCCCCCTGATTCAGGCGACGCTGGAAAGCATATGCAGGGGAGCTCTCTCCCTCATACTGATAGCTCCCAGGTGGCCACAGAAACCATGGTTCCCAGAGGTTATCTCACTGTTGACGTGGACACCATGGAGAAGGGCCGCATCTTCTCCACCATTAAGGTCTTTCTGTCAGCCATCTTGGCGTGCCATGAAGGCTGGGGAGGTAAATCACCCGATGCCCACCCTCTCATGATACGTTTCATGAAGGGTGTACTGAGGTAAAGACCTCCCAGCCGAACTCTGGTCCCTGTATGGGACCTGCAGTTAGTCCTGGATGCTCTATGTGAGCCTCCATTTGAGCCTCTTAGCAGCATTAAGATAGATTTGTTATCTTAAAAAACTACTTTGCTCTTAGCTCTATGCTC
>JBBPBX010033423.1:8806-33264 GCA_038048925.1 Garcialebias charrua
ATAATAATAATAATAATAATAATAATAATAATGTCTATTCCTGTCATCTGCATATGTTCCCATACACAGACGAAATTCGTCTCTGCATTTAACCCAACCACCTACCAGGTGGTGCAGTGAGCAGCCCGAAAGCGCCCGGGGAGCTGGAGAAATAGGTGTGCACTCATAGACACCCCAAGCTGGGTAGTGGCCGGGGCGCGAACCCGCGACCTTCGGATCCGTAGTCAAAAGCCCTGCCACTAGACCATCTTGGCTCCATATCTTGGCCTTATAAATTTTTATGGTATGTCTGTGGGCTATCCAGACCATGTTCATTCAATTTAATGCACAAAATAATTCTTAGATAATAAAATATCCCCTTTCTAGTTGTGCCTTTTCTGACTTCCGTTCTGAACGAGCTGTTTATGATAAGGCCACGCCCTTCAAAAATCTGTTTACATTAACTCCGCCCTCCAAAGGGGACCCTGAGTCAGACCCAGAGGCAGACGCCATTTTGGGCAGGGCAAATGAGGCGCTGACGCGTCGCGTAGGCCGCTGAGAAACATCCATAAGTTCACCCTCCATGTTAAAAACTCTTCGTCTGACTCTTCGAAAACAAGCAATAAGGCTGCAGAGTAACACACTGGCTGCTAACTGCTTAGTGCGAGCACCGCTTTTTTTTGACGGACCACATCCGGCGCGGACCGGATATGGTCCGTGAGCAGTCGTCCGGTTGATTTAAGAGCCCGTAAATAAGTTTTTTCGTTTTTACTGATAGATAATTAGTTATTAGCGGTACTGCATTTTAACAACAACGAAACATCGAACTCTGAGATGAACTCAGGAAAAACAACCGTGACGTCTTTTATACTGAAGTGGGTGGAGCATCACCAGGGGTTGCTAGGTGAGGGGCTGGACTCAGGTTGGGGTGGGTTGTCCTGACGCTTGTGACATCACAAGTGCCAGGATTTGAAAACGAGACATTTATATCACTGAAAAATAAATATACTTAGAGTAAATATACCACTGGGTGCATTTTTTTTGGCCCTAGGACTGTTTTTTTAAAGAAGTACATAACCAAAGTTGAGTTAAAAAACCATTAAAAAGTGAATTTTGCACCTTTGGTCCCCTTTAAAATATAAATGTTTTTACTCTTCATAGTAAATAGTGATATTTTTAGTTTCATATGCTTGTGCTTTTCAGAATCAGAATCAAATTTATTGTCATTGCACAGTTAAGCACAATGAAAACACGTTTCAGTGCAGCTGTCCAACAAGTGTAGACAGAAGTGTACGGAGGCTGCAGCTTCATTGTGAAGCACTGCTGTTATTGCTTAGTTAAGAAACGAGAAGAAAAGCATGAGGAAAGAAGGTATTAAAAATATATCTCACTGTGTCCTTAACACAGCGCACTGTGTAAGGTAACAGAGAAACTACAGCACAAAGCAACATAGATAGACATAAGACAATTTGCAAGGGGGCGGCGACAAAGGCGTTGAGATTATCCATGAACACTGTCAGAAAGTTCCATAGTCCTGATAAGATGGCACAGTGTCTATCAGCTGGCCCAGCTCTGACAAGGGTCCACAGATGTAGTGGTGGTGGTGGGGGGTAGTAGGAGCATTGCTTCATAATTTACATATCCTCCATGAGCAATTTGAGATCAGTTGGCCCATCCAAAGCCAAGTGGAGAAGCCATATTCAGATAAACGATTATTTTGGGGCAGGCCAACTTTATTGAATTGCATGTCTGCGTCATAGTTCTGCCGCTACACTCAATGGTGAATCCAAACAGCCAGATTTGTGGTCATTACACCAGTCTGTGCTTGTAGCCTTCTCCAAGGTTGATTCCTTCCTGCCAGTGAAATCCAGGCTCGCAAAGCAACTGAGTCTGAGCGCTTGAAGCGCGGTACAATCCTCCACATAAGCAGGCAGCCTCACCATAACCAAAAACTGAAAGTTATGCATAACTCATGTTCCCTGAAGGAGGGGAACAAGGTGCAACATACTTGCTATGGGAATTGCGCCCCGCGCAATTACCTGAAGGAATATACTCACGCCTTTACGGCTAGGGGCGTCACCACCGCGCCAGAGGCCCTGCCCTCTGGGTACTTAAGCGGCTTGCGCCCCTCCATCTTTCTCCAAAATTGCACTTCACCAAGCTTTCAGCATTGAAAGGGCCAGATATGTTGCACCTCGTTCCCCTCCTTCAGGGGACATGAGTTATGGTGCATAACTTTCAGTTCCCTTATCAGTCGGTCTCTCGGTGCAACATACTTGCTATGGGAACGTAATCCATTCACGCCCTTGAAATGCTCAGCAAAGTGCATGTGAGAACATCCGCCCTAAAGACAGGCATCTTCCAGCTGCTTTCTGAAGGGAATGTAGAAAGTACATGCTAAGAGGAAAAAATGCCAAATGTAAAAAACACCAACGTGATGTTTCCACTGGGCATACATATATACAACACCAACTAGAGACAGCTTAAGTGTGCTCCATAAGTGTGAATACTTGTCCTCCCCTTTCCCATTGGAACATCCTAAGAAACAGGAGGAGAAATCGACCCGCCATGTCACAAGAAATTGGGTGACAAATGTGGAGGTAGAAAGCCCAGGCCAAGCACAGGGTAACCTCTCAGGTCCTTGTTAACTTTGGAATGTTGTTGTTGTTTGTTTTGGGACAAAGCAACCAAAGCCTTAGGCCCTCAGCCCGACCCCTTCAGAGGCCAGGCTGAAAGTTGCCATAACTCTGGACGTGGGTGTAGGAGCTGTCCACGTGCCTGAGTAAGCAGGTCCCTGTGAGAAGGCAATTGCCATGGTATCCCTGATAACATTGAAATCAACTCTGGGAACCACGTTTTCTGTGGCCACCTGGGGGCTATAAGAATCAAGGAGAGAGCTCCCTGACGTACCTGTTCCAATGTCGCCCCGATCAAAGGGACAGGTGGAAAGGCATAGTAGATCACCCCTGCAGGCCAATCATGTACCAGAGCATCCATATCCAATGGAGCGTCTGCTTCCCTCAAGGAGAAGTAGAGGTCACAGTTTGAGCTAGCCCTGTAGGCGAACAGGTCCACAGAGGCTTTCTCAAATCGTGACCAGACCTTTTCCACAATCCGTGGGTTCAGGCTCCATTCTGACGCCAGAAGAGCTCCTCTTGAGAGGGCGTCCGCTCCATAATTTAGTTCACCAGGGACATGAGTCGCCCTAAGTGACAAGATCCTTGGAGCACACCATGTGAGCATCCTCTGCGCCAGTCCGAGGAGGGCCCGGGACCTTCTCCCTCCCTCTCTATTGATGAAGGACACTGTGGTCCTGTTATCTGATTTCATCAGGATATGTTGTCCAGCAATCAGACCTTTGTTGAAGAATTATTTTAATGACAGGAATACAGCCAACAATTCCAGGAAGTTGATGTGGTATCTTGCATCTTGTTCGTTCCAAAGGCCACGGGCGTTCTGATTTCTACAGATCGCCCCCATCCTGTTTTTGAGGCGTCCGTCGTGATGACCACACGAGATGACACACTTCCCAGTGAGACCCCTTCCGTGAAAACGGACAAATCTCTCCAGGATTCCAGGGCCTCCAGGCACTCTGAATCTATCCTAACCTTTTCTGCTTGATTAGGCAGGTCGGGTTGTATTCGTTGGTTTATCCATAGCTGCATGGGCCGCATTTTCAGTAATGCGTGTGGCACACAGGGAATGGCTGCCGCCAAGAGGCCTAAAAGGCGTTGGCAGGTTTTCACAGGGACCCGTTGGTCCAGTTTAAATCTTTTCAGGCAACGGCGAATGGAGGATACTCGTTCCTTCGAGAGCCATGCTCTGTACTGGACAGTGTTGATCTGTACTCCCCAAAATATGGTAACCTGTGATGGAGTCAAATCGCTTTTTTGTAGGTTTATGACAAAACCAAGAGACTCCAGGTGAGAAATCACCCTATAGGAGTGTAACTGGGCCTGCTTTCTGCTTTCAGCCAGAATCAGCAGGTCATCCAAGTAATTCATGATCCTGAGTCCTTGATTCCTAAGAGGGATCAGGGCTGCATCCAGACATTTGGTAAATGTACGCGGAACAGTCTTTAAACCAAAGGGTAAAGCTTTGAATTCATAAGCGTTTCCCTCGAAGGCAAATCGGAGGAACTTTCTGTGTTTCCTCCATACGCCAATATGGAAATAGGCATCTTTTAAATCCACTGTACACTCGTAGTCTCCAGGTCTCACAGACTGGAGGACTTGCCGCAGTGTAAGCATCTTGAACTTAAATGTTTTAATCCTCTTGTTGAGAGTCCTGAGATCCAGAATCAGTCTCAGGGAATGATCCTTCTTGGACACCAGGAAGTATTTGCTGTAGTGGCCAGAGCGTAGCTTGCGTCCTGAGACCAAACTAATCACCCCCTTTTGCAGCATCGTTGAAACTTCCTCCCTCAGCACGTGTGCACGTGCAGGGTTGATTTTAGATTGCAGCACCCCTGTGAAGCGGGGCGGTCTTTTTGAAAACTGCAACTTGAGCCCATGACATATCGTTGTCATGACCCAATCAATTGGTAGACACGCCTTCCAGGTCTGCGCATGCGCACTGAGCCTGGAGGGCATGTTGAATTGCTGCTCGTCGTGTTTTAGCGTCAGAGGGGTGACCGTTGACCCCTCTTGCGCTCTTTTGAGCAGGCTGGTCGGCCCGACAGAAGATATCGCGAGATCTGGCCGTCTCTGGCAGAGCTCGTGTATCTCGCTGCGGTTCATAGTTTGACCACATGGTTTGTTTATAAAAATGGGACTCGAGTCAAGAACCAGGGCAGTCTGTGCTTTGGTACTTTTATTTTTGTACATGTCTGAATCAGTGTTTGTTTTGTTTACACATGCAATATGCGAGTCATGTTTGGTGCGCGCACACATGCCACTAGCTCCTCATAGTTTTTTACAAGGGGAGACTGGGCTCAAGAGGTTAGGTTCCCGTACCACGTGGACGGGAAACCTGTACAATTATCAGTTCGTCCTGTTTCATCAGGTCCGAGTCTGCTTTCCACATGGGGTCACTAGAGAGGTCCTCGGCCGGTACTGGAAAGTTTCACTGTCACCAGCGGGTCTCTTCCGTGAGAGGCCACGCGTGTCTTCCTTTGGGGGTGCAAAGCTTTTTCTTGGCAACCCCTCGCGGAGGGCTTCCGCCTGTTTGCGTATTTGTTCCAGTCTGGCCTGGACGCGTTCCAGGGCTCCCCCGAAGAGTCCCGCCGACTCGATTGGGTGCTGGAGGAAAGTGGACCTCTGGTTTTCCGGGAGGTCTGACTGAGTTAGCCAAAGATGGCATTGGGCGACAACTATTTCCGCCATTGCCTTGCCTTGCCTTGGGAAATGGCTATTGTCCCCATCATGCGGAGCACGAGGTCCGAGGCACGGCGGGCCTCCTCCATGGCTTTCGTTGTGGCCTGCTCGTCTTTTGTTACCTGGATATCTTGTAGTTTTTCCATCAGGTACGCTTGCACCATGGTCAATACATTCATTGCGCGAGCCGCGAGGCCCTGAGCCTTGTAGCACTTCTCGAGTTGTTTCTCCGAAGCGCGGCAGGCCCTGCTGGGTAACGCGGGTTTCGTCCCCGTGGCTGTGGGGGCCAAGTGAGCCGCCAGAGTCTGCTCTATCAGGTGTGCGTTGGCGAGGCCTGCTGTCTCCATTCCCGCGACGTCAAGGAGTTGGGATAATGGCAGCATGATGGAAGCTCCGGGTTCCGCCCAGGAGCATTTGAGCTCCATGAGGAAGTCCGGAAAAATGGGCATTTTCTGCGTTGTTTTTGGCTGTTTCGCATAGAAATTGTTTACCGCTAGCCTCGTAGCCTGTTGGCGAGGTGTGGGGTCTGGCCACGTGACTTGCAGGGCATCTGCCGCCCTATGGCAAAGGTCGAACAGAGCAGGTACCGACAAGTCCGGTTCCGGGAGAATGTGCGCCAGGTTCTGAGAGGAACTCACAGTTTCTCCTTTGTGACCATATTCGGCGTCTTGGTCGGATACTTCAAGCGTCGAGCCCTCGGCGGCAACTGAGGAGTCCGACATGTTGTCCTCTCCGACTCGGCCGTTGCATTCCAGATCCACGTTTTCGGGCTCCGGTTCAGGAGGGAGCACTTTAGTGCGACGTGCGACCTTCAGTACCGCGTTCCTAGCCATGGATTTGGCTAATGCGTCAGCCCGTAGTCTCCTCACTACTGCCGACATTCGAAGGCAGTGAGAGCAGGAGTGGGGGAATTCCAGCGCTTTCCTCGCGTGCAGAATCCCTAGGCAGACTGGACAGGCCTCGTGGGTGTCCGTCGCCGTGAGGGAGTAACCGCAGCCGCTTGGGCATAGGTGCGGGCGAGGACTCGTCGTCCTGGTTTTCCTCCTCCTTGTCTTCCGTTTTCTCTTCTCGGGAGCCATGTCCGGCGAGAAGCGTCAAAGTTGTTCCTAGTTTTCTTTTGTTCGAAGCCGTCTTCTTCGTCGTCTTGCTTTCACTGGTTAGCCTGCTAAAGACTAGCAGGAGGTTGTGACGCAGTTAGCGCCGTTGAGCGAAAAAGCTGCGGAAAAGAAGAAAACTTCGAAGGTGAGTAGAAAAACGCTGGACTAGCTTTCGTCAGTCCAGCAATACGCAGGAAAATTTCTCTGTACGCTCAGTGTAGGGAGCAAGCTCACCTCAGTCGAGCGATGCGACAACAGAGAAGTCCCACGAAGTTCAGGTGTTAAGCGAGGTGAAGGGCAAAAAGAGAAAGATGGAGGGGCGCAAGCTGCTTAAGTACCCAGAGGGCGGGGCCTCTGGCGCGGCGGTGACGCCCCTGGCCGTAAAGGCGTGAGTATATTCCTTCAGGTAATCGCGCGGGGGCGCAATTCCCATAGCAAGTATGTTGCACCGAGAGACCGACTGATAAAGGAACTGCTGCTGACGTCTTCCTAATTTATCGATGTCCCAGGTACCCGCCAATTCCAAAAGCAGATAATGCTGTTGCCGTAATCCAACTATGTCATGTGTCCCTTCAGGTCATGAGGGTTCTCCTGCACCCTGTTTTCTTGTTGAGAAAATTTGATCAATTACGTTGAGACACCAGCTGATCAGATCCATAATTTATGATTCGGAAGATTTGTAAAGAGAAGCTCTGAGAAAGATTTACAAGACAATAGCAAAAGCAGGAGGGGAAAAGAAAGCGTCTCTTTGTTGAGAGCGAGCCAGAATTTTCATCCATCCATCTATCCTTATCTTTTACCCGCTTCTTCCATTTTGAGTTATGGGAGTCGCTGGTGCCCATGTCCAGCAATCACTGTGCGAGGGATGGGGTACACCTTGAACGGGTCGCAAGTCCATCACAGGGACACATAGAGACAAACGAGACAAACAACTATTCACTCTCTCACACACACACCAAGGGACAAATCAGAGTTACCAATTAGCCTAACATGCATGTTTTTGGTCTGTGGTAGGAAACCGGAGTACCCAGAGAAAACCCACACATGCAAACTCCACCCAGAAAGGACCCCCAACCAGGATTTGAACCGGCAACCTTCTCACTGAGAGGCAGCAGCTCTACCAGTTGCGCCACCATGCTGCCCCAAGACAGATTATTTTATTTTATTTTTAATCATTTATAAACTACAAATATATAGCTTTGTGCTCTGGAAATGAAACGCATGTTTAACCATTAGATTTTTACATTAAAGAGAGTTCAAATCAATTGAAGTGGGAATCTGTGGAAAGCTTATGAACAAATATCTTACTTGTTGCAGGTAGCTCTTTGAACAACATTAAGAAAAACAAAGCTTAATTCTCACTGGGCTGCTGAGTTAAAGGCTCATCTGAGCAAAGACCAAAGTTGATTTCCAGCATCGCTAAATAACTCCAGTCTCAAAACATTCACAGGAGTTGATGAAAACACTGTTTCAAAACCTGTCAGTTTGGCATTATGTGGTTATTCTGGAAGAAACGTCATGATACTGCTACCTAGTTTCCTCATTTTATGTAGATAACTGTGTACTGTAAAATGTATTGTGTTGTAACACTGTATATAATAGCCTTGGCATGAATGCTTTAAATGCTGTAAAATGCATTATATATTATAAATAATTTTTATACAATTACCGTAGATAGATTGGCCTAAAATAGTCCCTCTTGTGATGTTAACCGTATATTAGGAAACAAAGCTAACTTGTGCACAAGAGAGCCTTAATATATTAGCTGGTTTATTTAATGAGTTTTTTGCATTATAACAAATTAGCATCTTAAGAAACTCAAAGGTACCATGATGCAATACGTGTTTTGCTGTTTCTTATTTAATTTATCTTGCTCTATATGAGGTCATATGTGGGGAGACCTACTGGGTTTCATGTAAAAAGATACAATCAGATTTTTAGTTATTTTCTCCAGCTTTTTTTTAATTCTGACATTACGGAAATAAAAATTCTGAAGGAGATAAAACATCACATTTAAAACCTGGGGTGGGTAGGAACATTTTCCTACCTAGAATCCTGCTACAGATTACGTACTGCTTGAGATTCATTACAGCTCTATAAACCAGACTGTCACTTGTTTTTTTTTGCTCGTTGTCTCGGTTAACACTTCAAATTTTACTGGATGAGCAATCTTCTTTTGAAAGCCTGTTGTTTTTTTGCTTATTATACACATCTTTTCACCAGTCTCGAAAGAAAAAGGCCTCAACAAGCCCGACGGGTATGAATGCATATCATTAAAACGTGTGACCATTCCAAATTTTAGAGCAGCTACAACCTCATTTTCTCACAAATTTAAATAAAAAAAATACCCCAATCAATGGTGTTTATTTACCATAAAGTCTGAGCATCAGACAGCAAACGGCAAAGGATAATTTAGATGCTGCTGATCTTCCCACATATTGAGCGTGCAGACTAATGGGGCACCGACTTACAAAAAGTCAATGCAACCTTTTAATTGCTGACAAACATAAAGCAGCGCACAGTGGCATTTTTTTTTAGATGAACTCAATCCTGAAATCATGATTCATTAGCGAATGCAACAACAAAAAGGCAACATTTCTGCACTTTAGTGCAGAATTTGTCGGGGAAGAAATGGCAAACAGAATATTTCCAGTCTGCTGTTTTACTCCTCTGCTTTGGCGCTGCGGCTGTGGATGCATGTTGCGCGTTGCAGACTTACTGGGAGAACAAAAGTGGATGTGAAAGCTCAATCACAGTCTAAATTGTACAACAGAGCAGAGAGTCTGCTTGGCAGTCACACTGGTGAGACAGGGAGGAGGTTGGAAGGAGAAAGGATGGAGAAGGGGGGGAATCTGGAAAGAAAAGACATGCCTTTGTGTCTGTTTACCCTCCTCACGGTGCGTGCTGCATACGAGCTGCTGGGTGACTTGCAAAATAAAGCATTGGCAATTAAGAGGCAGATTTCTCCCACGTTCCGTATTTATCTGCGGCGCTAAAAATAAAAATCACAAACACGTTGAATATGTCACATTGCTTTCTGTAGCATGAAGGCAATGTGCCACAGCCGCCGTGCAGCCCTTCTACCTCAGGCACTCCACTGGCAACATTTTAAAACTGTACTCGCTTTGGTTTTTCCCTGTCTGCAATCCTTTCCGCTTCCTGACTGCTCCCCCTGTAGAAGGCATAATGCATCATCTTAGGAGAGAGCCTATAGTGGCCTAATTTAGCAGCCAGGGAGAAACACCGGTGGACATTGGCCTGCTAATGAATGAATGAGGCTGACAAGTGAATTCAGGAAAGATTATAGACTGAGGGGGTGAGCCTCCCACAAGGTCCAGCTGTTTAGACAGAGCCTGATGCCTCCTCAGAATAATATAATGCCTTTAAACTAAAGCTGAGAAAACAGATTCTTGACAGAGCTGACTGTAAGGAGTTTGAATTATCCAGCTTTATACTTGAAGAAGAGCAAGGACAAGAAAAGAAACAGACGACCGAAAGGTAGTCTCACATCATGATCAAAATGTGTGTCTTCCTCCACTGTTGCATGTTGACATCTGAACACAGAGGCGACGGGTGTGTGCACACATCCTACGGGCAACAAGTAAACAAAGGCAGCCTCGGCCTTGGAAAGCCACACACCTGTGACCGGTGGAAAAGCAGCAGGCGCAGCAGTGTTCATTAAAGCGGCCGGTCCTGACAGTGAGGCCTTTAAGAGGCCAACGGGAGCGACAACTCTGCAGCTACCTTGGGACCAAAGAGGGGAAGGCATCAAGGTGAGTAATGCAATTTCAGCCTGAATAATGGAGCACTTTCCTCAGGTTTGACGTTCATGAATTTCTCTGGCAGTATGGCCGTACAGAGCAGCAGCACCTGCAAGCTATTCATGGTTCCCCAGCAAAAAAAAAAAAAAAAAAAACTGGTTTACAACATTCCCAGGTTTACAATTACTTCGAGCATGACTGCTGGTCTGTAGATAATCTCACAGAAAGTGGTTCATGAATTAAAAATAACTCCAATTATATGGGATCTAATCTGACAATGCAATGGGAAAATTTACATTTAGGAAGCTGCGAGCCTACATCAGCAAACATCTACGTCTGTTCTGGGTCATTTTTATCCCCTGGAATAATTTATAAAAAATATATATATAATTTCAAGAAGGAGAATTATTCTCACTTTCCTCATGGATTGCCCAGCCAGATCTCATTTTCATAGGCTTTGCCGATGTGAAGTGGCAATAACAGAGGATTAATTTACAAAGAGGCAGAATCCTCTGATGAGACTTGTGGCCCACAACAATAATGAGCACTGGGTAAACAGAAGTTTACTGTAAGCCAAAAGAGAATGTAGAAAAATCTGATCCTCACACTGGAGTTTAATGTTGAGAAAAAGTCATACGGTGCATCATGTCTGTTTCATTTTTACACAAACAATATACTTTGTATGTTTGCATGTAATCACAAGAAGTTCCCGTGTGCTTATCATGCCAGATAAAAATACAATGCACACAGCAAATAACCTTTCTGTGGTTAGTTATTCTTGCACAAGGTCATGTTGCTTTCTGCTGAATGTGCAGCCAAAGCTGCAGATCCTTCTGAATGTTGCTCTGAGGTTATGTCCTTGTGTAATACTGATATTTGTTGTAGCGTGTTGTATGTCTCTGTGTCCCTTTTTAATGAGGTAACATTGATAAAATTATTAACTGAGTGTAAAATTATTTAAACACTACCAGCCTGATCAAGAAAGCTCATCAGAGACTCTACTTCCTCGGGCGGCTGAGGCGAGCTGGACTGGGAAGCTAAGTCCTCACCTCCTTCTACAGGTGTGCAGTGGAGAGCATCCTGTGCTCCAGCATCAGCGTGTGGCATGGAGGCTGCACAGCTGCAGAAAGAAAAGCTTTGCAGAGAGTGATGAAGGCTGCACAGAAGTCTGTTGGAGTCAGACTCTCCACCATCACAGACATCTACACCTCCAGATGCAGGAAGAGGGCCACCTGCATCATGAAGGACCCCACTCACCCAGCACACACACTTTTTGCCCCGCTCCTCTCAGAAAGGAGGTTGAGGAGCATTAAGTGTAGAACCACTAGACTGAGGAACAGCTTCTACCCAAATGTGGTTACTCATGAATATCTAACCAGAATATTCACTGTGAATAAATCACATAATGTTGCTGCTGATCTGTTTCACGCTGGTGTGTTCAGTTGTACTCATCTGCTCACACAAGCCGTGTTTCCATCCATTTTCAATTCGAATTTTGAGCAAATTTTTGAAAATTTGCAAAAATGTAAATAAAAATTAATGCGAATCAGAAGTGTTTCCATCAACTTGCTTGAAGCGAATCCACCAGGCCACGCAAAGCGGCATTACGTCAGACGTCAGCGTTACGCATGTCTACAGTAAACAGGAAGTAGCGGTTGAAAACAGGAACCGAACCACACATCTCGGCAAAATGGAGAGAATATTTCAGGAATGTGTTGCTATCGGGCTAGCCTGGTTAAAACCAGACCCTTGTCCTTCACTTCGCTTCGTACTAGGGTCTGGACTTTCTGTTATAGGGAAACGATTCTTGCTGGAGGCGTGGCCTCTGCTGATGGCTGCTCCCCCGTGGTCTGCTGAACTTGACTTCAGCTCCGCCTCCTGCTGAATTGTCTCTCGCTGCCGGCTGCCGCGCTGCATATTCTGTGTTTATATGTTAATAAAACGTCCTAATAAAATAAAATAAAACCATGGATCGCTGGTCCAACACACCAGAAGACCAGGAAATCTGATGGGACTCGGGCAGCAACGTAAAACCTGACTTTAATTCTCTCGTGACAACCTCAGTCATTTCCTTGTTCATTTCACTCAGCGGAGGGAGAGGAGGATGAGGAGGAGGAGGAGGGAGCGATGATCACTTACTTTTGGCAAAAAAAAAAGAAAAGAAAACTCCAGATAAGGGATTAAGAAGGGGAAATTAATAAATTTGTGTCACATATAAAACAGTCCTGCATCGCTTTGAATGAGAACATAATGCTCGTTGGCTGCGTTGCTCCCCCGTGGTCTGCTGAACTTGACTTCAGCTCCGCCTCCTGCAGCTTTTTCTCTCGCTGCCGGCTGCCGCGCTGCATATTCTGTGTTTATATGTTAATAAAACGTTCCAAAAAAATGAAATAAAACCATGGATCGCTGGTCCAGCACACCAGAAGACCAGAAAATCTGCAGGGACTCGGGCAGCAACGTAAAACCCGATTTTAATTCTCTCGTGACAACCTGAGGCATTTCCTCATAGCGGAGGGAGAGGAGGAGGAGGAGGAGGGAGGAGGGAGCGATCACTTGACTTTTGGCCAAAAAAACAAAAGAAAACTCCAGATAAGGGATTAAGAAGGGGAAATTAATAAATTTGTGTCACATATAAAACAGTCCTGCATCGCTTTGCATCGCTTTGAATGAGAACATGCGAATGCTCGCTGGCTGCGCTGGGACAGGTGGGGGCGTGGGTTAGGGGCCAAAAACTCCGCCCCTTCTGTTCTCTGATTGGTCCGGTCAAAAATCTACCGGAGAAATCGTTGTCTATGAGAGAAGTCCCAGACTGTGCAGTGAAGGGAAATGAGAATTGAGCGGAGCTGTGCAGGAAGGCGAGGGCCAGGCTACTATCGGGCAAGTTATTTATTCTGTCATGCCAACTAGTTTTAGCGATGTTACAGCGGAAACAGCTGATCAGTCACATGACGTGAATGTTCACTACGTCAGAACTGAGTCGGCAAATCTGTTTCCATTTCTCATTTTGCGCTCTGCTCTGTTTCGAAAAACCCCAAAACCACCTCAAGTGAGTGTATCAACTTTTTTGCGAATTAGAGGAAGTTAATTCGAATTGTGCCGTTTCCATTCACCTTTTCTGATGCGATATTTCAAAATGCGCATCAAGAAACCTTGATGGAAACACGGTTACTGACTTGTGCGTGCTGCTGTTCGTCTTATTGTTTTTATGCTATTAGTGCTTAGTGTGTTTTTAGTTTAAAATTTTCTTAGTTTAGATCTTATTACAGTTTTTTTTACACACATTTTAATGCTTTGTTGGATGTAACAAGGACCCTGTGTACACAATTTCATTCCACCACATGTACCACATGTAGTGGAATGACAAATAGAGAACCTTGAATCCTTGAATCCTTAAAGATGAGATTGAAACTCCAGAGTACAGTATAGAACTTGAGAGTATTTATCAGAGACAAGAAAAGATTTCTACCATTTTTACTTTTTTGGTAAATTAATATGTGGCATATGTTAATGCCATCCATCCATCCATCCATCCATCCATCCATCCATCCATCCATCCATCCATCCATCCATCCATCCATCCATCCATCCATCCATCCATCCATCCATCCATCTTTCCCCACTTTTTCCTTTTCGGGTCACGGGAGCCACTGGTGTTCATATCTAGCAGTCATTGTGAAAGAGGCAGGAGACACACTGGACATGTCTCCAGTCCATCACAGGGACACACAGAGACAAATGAGACAACCATTCACTCTCTCACTCACACCTAGGGACAATTCAGAGTTGCCAATCAGCCCAACATGCATGTTTTTAGTCTGTGGGAGGAAACCGGAGTATCTGGAGAAAATACATGCATGCATGGAGAGAACAGACAAACTCCACCCAGAAAGGCCCTGGACCAGGATTTGAACTAGTGACTTTTTAACTGAGAGGTAACAGCTCAACCAGTTGTGCCACCTTGCTGCCCCCAACTTTACATATCCGTTTTAATTTGTATTTTTTTGCTGATAGTGTCCAACTGAAAACATTATTTTATCTAAAACCACCACTAAAGCAACTTTGGAATACATCCTAGTAAATCTGTGCAACTGTCTTTTTGATCAACAATGTTTTTTGAAAGTAAAAATAAAACCTGTCTTGTTCTTTTAACATTCTAAGAATTTCTTGTAAATGAGTCCAGGCTCAACCTGTACGAGGTTGAATGAATGAATCTTACAGCGGGTCAAAAGGTTGAGATCAGGTTCCAGTTTATATGAGAGATTCTCAGATGTGCTGAGTTGCACACGAACAGTTGTGGCACATGCAGTAATAAACCATTTACATTAACTTTTGTTAGTTTGCATCTTAATAATGAGGCCACACACACAATTGTCAACCACTGTTGGTGATCTTGTTGCTACATCTGGGAACACACAATGCACAGAGATCGATGTTATCAGCTTCTATTTCTAAAAGCAGTAAGCCTGGTGACTGAGTACAACCATCAGAACAACATAATGTCAGATCTGATAGCGTTCCCAGATTAGACGTCCACCGTTTGAGGTACAGTAAATGAAATGCAGCAATGTTTTTGTTCATCTCCAGTCCTTCAGTTTTTGTCAGTCTTGCCACCCCCTTTTGTTCTGTTTTCTGCTCAGTTTTAGTTCTGTCAAGTTTGGAGCCTCCTGTTTCTGCCGTGTCCTTGGCTTAGCTTTCTTTCTTTCTTTGTTCTTTCTTTTTTTTAATCAAGTTTTTTTTTATTTTTTCGTAGCCTGCCTGCTCTCTGCTGCCTAACTCTGTTTGTATCATTTTCTTCTCCAACCCTGGTTTGTAATGGAACGTAGCAAAGATTGCAACATTTAAGCAGATATGGAGCGCTCTTAAAGGAGACCACATATAGGTCTTTAAAAATTTTATGTTATGTCTGTGTGCTATCTTGACAATATTAATTCATTTTAATACACAAAATAATTCTTAGATAATTAATTATACTCTTTTTAATTCTGCCATTTTTAACTTTCGTTTTGAACGACCGGTTTCTTGAAGTCCACGCCCTTCAAAGATCTGTTTACGCCCTCTGCTAACAGCCAGTATCTGTAATGTGTTGTTGTTTTAAAATTAGCTCTTTTTTTATTACTCATTTGACTTACTGTTAGTGTCAGCTTAAGATAACTTACCGAAACCCGTCTGAGCGCGCCGCAATTTGCTGCTCCTTTTAGCATTAGACCACCCGAATCCGATGCTAATGTTAGCTTGTTCCTCTTCCGGTGTTCGCCAGCTCCGCTCGTTGCACGCGGCGATTTTGGGAGTTATCGCTGTTCCAGTCAAGACAACACAAAGTTCACCAAGTGTCTCCCGTAAATTAATCCGTAAGGAGAAGGTCCTCGCTGCTGCGAGGCTGCTGCGAGGCTGCTGCGAGGCTGCTGCGAGGCTGCTGCGAGGCAGCAGCGAGGCTGTACAGTTGAAGCTCCGCTCCATCCGCCAGAAGCAGTGTCCCGTTGCCGCCGGTCCCTACGCCGGGGTCCGCTCGTTTAATTTTTGCCGGCTGCGCGTTGGGAGCGATCGCAAATACACTAAAAATTGAACTAAAACATAAAAATAACAATTATACTTTATTTATAAAGCCATTTAAAAAAACCACAGCTGCAACAAAGTGCTGTACACATGAAATTAAGAACATATAAACAAAAGATGAGATGAAATCATGAAAAACAACAGTCATGTGTTTAATACAGAAGTGGGTTGAGCCTAACCAGGGGTTGCTAGGTGAGGGGCTGGACTCAGGTTTGAGGTGGTTGGCTGCGGTTTGTGACGTCACAAACCGCAGGAAGTGGGAAACGAAGTGTATTTATCAAAGATAAATAAATCTACTTAGAGTAAATAAACCACTGGGTGCATTTTTTTGGCCTTAGGACTGTTTTTTTATGAAGTAAATACCCAAAGTTGAGTAAAAAAAACATTAAAAAGTGAATTTTGAATGTGTGGTCCCCTTTAAATTATCCAAAGCTTTTTAGGATGTGTTTATTATTATTTTCTTAATTGTAACTGCTTTTGTAATGCTGTGATCCTTTTTATAGATTGTGAAAACTGGTAAATGATCACTTAAATCGTTAAAATACCACCTATCACATCCCCATTTGTTATATTTATGAAGATATTGTCAATTATTGTGGCACTTTGAGTTGTAATTCTTGTTGACTTTGATATCAATGGATAAAGATTTAAACTATACATGGAATTTATAAATGTACTAATGTTATTTGACTCTAAAATTGATATGGGAAATAAAACAGAGTCTCCACACAAAAAAACGTTTTTTTTATTAAAACTCTTTTCCAATAGCTCCATGATTTTATCAGTGAATAACTCTATATTTGATTCTGGAGATCTATACACACAAACTAGCCACTAGGGAGCACCAGCCAGTGTATCTCTTGTGCCGGTCCCAAGCCTGAGTAAATGGTGAGGGTTGTGTCAGGAATGGCATCCGATGTAAAACACTTTTGCCAAAACCATAATGCAAGTTCATCAAAGCGAAACCATACCGGATCGGTCGAGGCCCGGGTTAACAACAACCGCCACCGATGCTGTTGACAAACAGGGTGCCGGCGGAAATTGTGCTGCTGTTAGTCGAAGACCCCGAGGAGGGAAACGTGTCAGGAGACAGGGAGAAGAGAAAAGTGAAGAATGTAGGACTGAGGGTTGCAACTCTAAATGTGGGGGCAATGACAGGCAAAGGTAGAGAGCTGGCTGACATGATGCAGAGAAGAAAGGTAGATGTTTTATGTGTCCAAGAGACCAAGTGGAAGGACAGCAAGGCTCGCAGCATTGGAACAGGGTTCAAACTGTTTTACCATGGCGTGGATAGAAAGATCTGGATGAAGTGATAGAGATTATTACCAGGGAGGAAAGAGTGGTAATCGGAGCAGACCTGATTGGACATGTTGGTGAAGGAAATAGAGGGGACGAGGAAGTGATGGGTAGGTTTGGTGTCAAGGAAAGAAACCAGGAATGACAGATGGTGGTGGATTTTGCCAAGAGAATGGAAATGGCTATAGTCAATACCTATTTCCAAAAGAGGGAGGAACATAGAGTGACCTATAAGAGTGGAGGAAGGAGTACGCAGGTCGACTTATGTAGAAGAGGAAACCTTAAGGACATTGGAGACTGTAAGGTTGTAAACGGTAAATGGAGCTTACTTATATAGCGCTTTCCAGCCCCCTTTGATGGTGGCAACTTAATACCAGAGCCCAGCATCAACTCCCGTACAACCCGAATCCCCTGAGGCTCAATCTGAGACCGAGCCTATGGACATGACTTCTCCAAGGCAACCCACCCTTGTCCTGGAATACCCAGAGTGTCCAGAAACGTATGTATTACGGTCACTGGACACCTACTTGGAACAGTTCGGGAGCAGCGAATTGGGTCCATCGAGCTCCACCGGCTCCACTAACACTGATTCTCTTGACCCAATCAGTCCTGAAGGGTCAATCCCCCCTAACGTGCTGTTAATGGAGGGATTCGACTTAGGCCCACATTCTCCAGATGAGTCGGCCACAGCCATCCAAGCACTCCAAGAACAACCACAACAAGTGCCAGACGTTTCTGAATATATGCAATCAGATGAAAGATGGTCTGGAATCGAGCCAGTCACTCCTGTGGGGTCTTCCATGATTGATGAAATCTCAGACCCTATGTTCATTGTGACCATTATCCCCTCACCTGTGCAAAGCCCAGCTCCTGCTTCAGTGGAGGATCGAGAGGGAATCCATGAGTCAGGACCTGATCAAAGACCTACGTCCTCGTCGGAAGATCCACAAGGGGACTACGACCTGACGGCGTTGGATTCCTGGGACGCAACTGAGGATGAGAATTGCAACACGGGACCAGGTAACGCAGAGGATCCTGAAACTGATCCAGAGTCTCAGAGTGATCTGGACTATGATGAAGACAATGACGTTCTGAGTGGGGATGTGGTTGATGAAAACAAGGACTGGCTTAAGGTTCAATAAAAAGGTTGTAGGTTTTGATTCCAAAGAGGGAGTGTCGAGGAGAGGGAGTTTATTATGGATTCAAAACCAACAAAAACTAATCAGTACAGGAGAACTTATGAAATGTAACGTAAAAATATGACAAGAGACAGTTGTCAAGGCAGAAACATGTCTAGACTTGCCCGGACTTGTCTAGTGTGCAACCTCAGTTGCAACACTCAAGCTCATACACACACACACACATAAACACACATACAGATGCACGTTCACACAGACAGGCAGAGTGAGCACAAGAGAAGAGTTACAAAGGAGCAGAAAAGAATGGTTGTTTAAGACCTTAGAAAAGCCTATAAAATCTAAATATTGGACACTGTGGTTATAAGGTTGAGATAAATAAGAGAAGTTAACTGAGTCTTAAGTTTAACCGTTAAAAGTTCTGGAAGTCACTTCCCAAAAGCAAGCAGCCACACTCTCACATTCACGCACGAACATTTGAGCTGAAGCAGAGAGCAGAAGGGAAAAACAACTGCAGAAAGACTTGGTTTAACTTTAACATGTTTTAACTAATACAATCAAGTGTGATACATGGTTTTACTAATATGATCATTAAGATATATGATTTTAACCAATATAATCATTTGATATGTGATTTTATTATAATCAGTTTTAATCATTTTAATGGATTGTGTTACTATGTAAAGGTGGTTTATGACAAAAGTAATCTCTTGCAACACACGTGCTGAAAAGTATAACTTGTGATCTCTTACTGGAAAAAGTGGTGTAATTAGCTGAGACCAGAATTGTGTCACCCTTTGGCTCTGGTGATTCATCCAGCCTCAAGCAAAGTGCAAATTCATTTCCTAATAATGGAACAAGTAGCTTCAAGCAGAAATAGAACAGAGCTGAAACCTTGCGCAAAGATTGACAGGGCTAGAAGACATAGCCAATCAGAAAGCGGCTATTTCCCCCTCCTTCTCTCCAGAAGGTGGGGGCCAGATTGTATATTACCACCCTGTCTCAGACAGGACGGGGCTGTCAGGAGCTGTCCAGGAGTTCTCAAGTAGCTGTTAAGATTGGAGCAAAGCTGCTCCACTGAAGACCAAGGCATGGTCCAGATCGACTCCGTGCTGACCGAGGATCAAGTGTCCTGTGGAGACTTTTCTTCTTTTCTCAAGCTCTGAGGAGAGACGGAAGTGTTTTTTACCCAGACAGCCAGGACGAGCCAAACTTGCTCCTTAAGATCAGACCAGCAGGGAGTCAGAGACGAGTTTCATTCCTCGGGGAGTGAAAGAACTGCTCAGTGTTTTACTTATGGATTTCCAGAAATCCTGAAAGAAAGTATGCCTTCGAGACTTCTCAGTGGACCTGGTTTTCAGCAAGCTTTAAATCAAATTAAACTAATTGTGGACAGAGTAGTAGCCAACAGGGAATTTAATTATTTTAGTGACTTATTTGCTCCAAGAAGCCGGAGGATACTAAGGGCTTTGGGGAGATACATCCACTGGGTAAGATTTTAAGTAAATCTCTAAACCCTGATCCATAAGGTCAGGTGAGACGTGTGATTGCAACAGATTGCTCTAACTCTGATCCCTAAGATCAGATGAGAAGTTCACCTATGATTAAGCACTCTAATACTGGTCCGTAAGACTGGATGGGTACTGTGAGTGTTAACTATGTGACATCAATGAGGAGGTTCTCCAACCCTCTCCAGCATGGACTCCAGAAAAGAACCTTTCTCAAGGACTCCATGCAAATCGAGCAGCTTAACATCGAGTCTGAAGATTGTTTGGTGAATTAATGCTTTTTCTTTACCTATAATCATAATAATTAATTGCACTGTTATGCTGTAACGCTGATCCTTCCCTGCAAAATAATTAATTAAATCAAACAAAACGTAAACTTCTTGACTATTATTCATCACCCACTTGTCCATGGAAATGTAAGTTTGGTTCACAAAGATAACAACAATATTAGGAGGTTTTTAAGGGTTAAACTTTAGCACAAAGGTTATATTAAAACAATACCCCAGGGTCCAATCTCCTGGATCCTAAAATTAGCTGGATCGGTAACAATTACAAGCTTAAACAGGGGAGGAGCCTCCGTTAACACGAGTTGCCTTATACTAACCTCTCCGGTCCCTGGCTGCTAAGTTGGACAGAGGTGTAAGGTGTGAAAAGGGGTGTGGCTTGAGGATGCTAGGAGGTTAATTATCCAGATGAATTCTCCCATTAACAACCTTCAGTCGGAGCAGTCCTACATAGTTACAGGTAATACCCAAACTCAGGGACCAGTTCAATAGACCCTGTTAGTAGGTAGGCTGCAGTGAGGGCGTGTCACGCACCTTGTGACTACCTCGCTGATTTCAGATAAGCAAACAATATGTACATGATTGGTTGATCATTTTTCCTATAATTAACTTTACCACAGATGAAATACGCGTCTGTAACTTCATAGAAACAATAGGATACAAGTTATCGATCTTATAACTTATATCTCTGCAGGATTTAGCTTAAGTTTACTGGCTTGAAATAAGAAAGTTTTAGGGACGAGAAAATGGAGGATGAAAGAAAATGGAGGATGAGGAGAGGTACTATCTTGAAGTGAGTTTAACCAGGAAACACGACCCACTACTGATCAGCATCCGTTGGACCCAGTTTCGATATGAACAACAACTTTTTACCTTTGCGAAGATTCATCGTCCAAGCTATGGTAAAGTTGGGTTAACCTTCACGTGCATGGACCGTCCGTACCGCTACGTTTCTGCAGGCTTTCCAAGTGTTTACTTTCAGCGTCTCCTGAGATCCGCATCAACCTTAGCGAGGTAGTGAAACTGTTTCCGGTTTGATTTTCAAGATAAAATGTTCCTTTGAAGGAATTTCACTAAAGTGAAGCTTTTTACAGCTTGAAGTGGATTTATAACAGGCATGTTATAAATCTTTAACTGAATGACGCGTCCTTAGCGTGTGACTGGCGTTCATATCAGCTCTTTGGGGAACATCATGGCTTGAGTTCCTCAGCAGACGCTAAGGCTCAGACTGGAAGTAGAGCCTTAAGAGAGGAGGGTTGACCCAGCTAAATCCATCCGCTCATTGGCTGTTTGCCAGAGAACGGGAGGGATTTAGTTCAGGTCAGAAGAGTTATCAAAAGTTTCAAAAGTGAAGATTATTCAGTGACAGTGCTTATACAAGTGACAGAAACCTGTCACCAGTTATATAGATTACTGATTAAGCGTCTTAACTTTTGTAAAACAAATCTGAACAAGTCATTCTGACATATTCAACTTTAGGCATAGTTCTTGACTAAGACAGAGAAAAATATACCAGTTTAGTAATGATCATTCACATATTAAAAATATTGTTCATATGAATAACACAAGGTTATGCGTTGATTATATCTGAATCAAACAAAATAAAAGTAAAGAGAGTCTCTTATGAAATAATATGTGTTTTGATTCAAATAAATGTAATAAAATAGTGTTAATGTTTTTTTACTGAAAGTATCAGTGAAAAGGTGTCACTGGGACAGTTCAAAAAGATGAAGGTTTATCAAAGACCACCGTCTGGTCCATTACAGTCCCCCCTTTTGGAAGTCATCACCTGTCCATGGGGATAAGGTTCAACACAAAAGGATACCACCAAATGTCTCTGATCTTGATGTAATCCAGCAAGTGGAAAGAATCAAAAATTATAACCCCATAATGTTTTGGGAAAGTCCATACTGTTCATAGGTAATCCCATAGCGGAAAGCTTTTAATCCTTTGGAAAACAAAGTCTTATAATCCACAGCGGTAATTCCACCGCGGTAATTCTATATCGATTAGAGTTGTTGATTTCATCAGCAACAATTATTTTAATCAGCATGTAGAGGGGATCCTTCGATTGATGCAGAGGAGGCGGCCCTTGGATGAACGTTGAAGACCAATGTTGGTGTAGCAGGTCCCCACATCGAAGGTTGTAGGCTGGTTGGTTTCCAGTCGGTGCCACTCTGGTTCTATGTGTCATGCAATTATGTGGTTTTAGGTGGGCTTATGATTGGGATTTTACATTAGCCTTACCTATATGCACCTGGTATGAAAGCTATCATGGTTTAGATCAGCTACAGATACCAAGTAAGGGGTGGACCATGCATCAAAAGTTAAATATAGGGATCTACATCTATAGAAGGTTCAGGAGGGCTTCTGTAACGAAGGCCTCTTCTTCTAAACTATTCCTCCATTCATAACTTAGCTTAAAGTTAACTAAAATAGAAAAAAAATATAGTTTGGCTAAATGTCTGTTGTCCTTTTAGACGACGACGTAGGTTTTGGTATTCCCTATAAATTTTGAAGTCTATGGCGAGACTCATCAAAAATGAATAGATAATCTAGAATAGAATCGATCGAATTGTTTCAATTTAGAAATTGCGAGACCAGTGTAGGTTATGGTACCTAAAATAGCTTTAAACTACATTGACTCTTCAATGACTGAGGTTTAACAAAATGACAGGCGATGACTTCCAAAAGGGGGGACTGTAGTGATACAACCTTGACCTTAGAAACACTTTTCTGATTGCTCTCAGTAATGAACTTTTTGGGAGTTACTCCTGAAAGGACAGTAATACTTTTATTACTTTTAATTTGAATGAACAAATTACAAATAAGTCATAAAAGACTCTCTTTACTTTTATTTTGTTTGATTCAGATATAATCAAAGCATAATCTGGTGTTATTCATAGGAACAGTGTTATTTTTCAGTATGTTGTACTCAGGTGATCACTTCTTCATATGATGAGTCAAAAGAACTATGGCAAATTTGAAAATATGTCAAGTTGTACTTTCTAGATTTTGTTTTAGAAATGTTAACACGTGAATCAAAGTCTAAATCAAGTTATCTGTATAACTGGAGACTGGTGTCTTTCGTTCTGAACACAATCTTCCTCTCCTATCCTGGGGTGGCCTTCACATTTTCGGCTCTCTGACCTGTAAAGTCACTCCCGTTCTCTGGGAAAACAACCAATGAGCGGATGGATTTAGCTGGGTCAACCCCTTTCTCTTATAGGCTCCACTTCCTGTCCGGGGCCAGAATCTGGTGAGAAAGTAGAGATGAAAACCTTCTCTTTTTCTGCTGGTACGTTTGACCATTAGGCCAAAGGTCTACGTAACCAGTAAAGGATTTATAACATTCATGTTATAAATTCACTTCAAGCTATAAAAAGCTCCATCTAGAATGAGAATTCCTCCTGAAGAATGTTTATTCTGAAAAGCTGAACCAGAACCCATCATCATTACTCTGACTGATTTGAGGCCGACGCTGGTACACAGAAAGTGTGAGTAAACGGCGACTGGCTGTTGGAGAGAGCGGGATGAACAAACCGTTTCTGTCCATCGTCTGGAAACCGTCTTACCAGAAGAAGACTTCAAAGGTAAAGAGTGCTGTTTGTTTACAACCAGTAGTGGTAGACTGCCATGCAAGGCACCAACCAGTCCTACCGGGAGCAACTCGGGGTTCAGTGTCTTGCCCAGGGACACAACGAGGTATGCCATGACCGGGGATCGAACCCGATACCTTCCGGTCCTGAGGCAGCTACCCTGCCTCTACACCATCTCGGCTGTGGCTGAGGAGAGCGTGGCCAGACAACATCGGATGGTTGTGTGTAGAATGACTGTTGCTGTGAAGAAGAGAAAAAGAATAAAATCAGAGAAGAAGACCAAATGGTGGAAGCTAAAGAAGGAAGAAATTCAGAGACGAGTTGTTAAAGCCTCTGGGTGGTAAGAAAGAACTTCCAAGTGACTGGGCTATTACAGCAACAGCAATTAGAGAGACAGGTAGGAAGGTACTTGTTGTGTCTTCTGGACAGAGAATGGATGATAAGGAAACCTGGTGATAGAATAGTGAAGTGCAGGACGCCGTTCAAAGAAAGAGATTAGCCAAAAAGAAATATGACAGTGAGTGGACTGAAGAGAGGAGACAGGAATATAAGGAGATGGGACGTGGAGCAAAGAGGGAAGTAGCTAATGCCTGGTACCCACTACCCCGTTGTCGGGGCGGCTGAAGCGGCCGGTTTACATTCAAAGTCTATGGAGGAGACACGTGGAGTCACGGCGAAGAGGGAAGCGGCGCGATTCAAGTGATCGAAGCGGCGCGGGGGCAGCCTGCACACGCACGCGCGCGTCGGCGTCGAACTGCCAACGCCATAAAATTTGATCTCTGGTGGCTCGACGCGTCCAGAAAACAGTCGAGAGAGCCTCTGCTATCTGATTACACAACCACAACGGGACTTTTTTTGGACTTTTTAAACTCACCGGATCGAGCCTCCATGAATTGGAACCAACGTGGCATTTTTACAGTTGCTGCTGAC
>JBBPBX010033424.1:0-18678 GCA_038048925.1 Garcialebias charrua
CGTGTTTCCATCAAGGTTTCTAGGTGCGCATTATGAAGCATCGCATCAGAAAAGCTAAATGGAAACGGCATAATTCGAGTTAACTTCCTCTAAGTCGCTCTAAAGTTTATACGCTCGCTTGAGGTAGTTTTTGGGGAGTCGATTCAGAGCTGAGTCGGCTAAACGACAGATGGAAACAGATTAGCCGACTCAGTTCTGCCGCAGCGAACATTCACGTCACGTGACTGATCAGCTGTTTCCGCTCCGGACAACATGTAACATCGCTAAAACTAGTTGGCATGACAGAATAAATACAACTTGCCCGATAGCAACACATACCTGAAATATTCTCTCCATTTTGCCGAGATGTCTGTTTTCAAACGCTACTTCCTGTTTACTGTGGAAGTGCGTAACGCTGACGTCTGACGTATGGCGCTGACGTGTGACGTAATGACGCTGACGTCTGACGTAGAGACGCTTTGCGTGGCATTGCAGATGCGCTTCAAGCCAGTTAATGGAAACACTTCTGATCCTCATAATTTTAATTTACATTTTAGCGAAATTTTCTAAAATTCGCTCAAAAATCGAATTTAAATTGGATGGAAACATAGTTGTGATCAGTCTTACATCGGGGAAACTAAACAGCCACTGGCCAAAAGGATGGCCCAGCACAGAAGATCAACATCATCAGGTCAGGACTCTGCGGTCTACACTCATCTCCAGGCCAGCGGTCACTCTTTCAGGGATGAAGATGTTCACATCCTTGATAGAGAGGAACAATGGTTTGAGAGAGGAGTAAAGGAGGCCATCTTTGTGAAAAGAAACCGTCCATCATTAAACAGAGGTGGAGGCCTCCGGGTTCAACTGTCCCCCTCTTACAATGCTGTTATTGCTAGTATCACTCAGCCCTCTGTGAATAGCAAACAACCATCAGGGTGTTAACGATCCATCGTCAGGCTGATGGTCCTCCTTGATCATGTGAGCAGCTGGTTTCGGCTGTCATCAGCCAACTGGTTGATCCACTGTGGGAGGGTGCTATTTATAATGGTGCATTCACACCTAACAGCGTTTCAACGGCAGGAGCGTCCAGCTTACATGCAAAGTCAATGGGGGACGCGCTTCCAGCCGCGTCTTGGCGTCGGGCGTCACGTCACGTGCGTGTTGAGCGTGATGGAAAGCGTTTTTCCGTGCACGTGAACCCGCGTCAGCCTCCAAAGCACACGTTGATTTAGCTGAAGATTTCGCGGTTCAAACATTCAAACGCCGTTCAACTCTCCCTGATTGGTTGATCAGGGAGAGTCGGGGGGAGAAGAGAGGGGGTCAGGGGGAGAGGGGGAGAGTCCCTATGTGACGCGGAAATGATTGCGCAACTATAAAACCTGCGGAGTCATGGACTATGGAAGAGAAACTCATTGTAGCTGTGTGTTCGCGACAAGTCCTTCACGACCAGTCAAGTCTGCTCTACAGAGACAGAAATAAAAAGCTCCTCGCCTGGCGGAGTGCAGTGAGGACTCGGTATACCGGTAAGCTCCTCCCACACACCCCGCAGCAGTTTCGCGTTCTGGCGTTCTGGTCTGGACACCAAGTGCGTCCACTTGCGTGCGTGACGAGCTTTTTGGAAGTTGAAACGCTGTTCGGTCTGGACGTACCATAAGGCTGAGCTGAACACAGCTTCTCAGACTGAGGAAGTCTTTCGGACGAAATATGAAACGTTTCTACAGTTTTTTTGCTTCGTTTTGTTTTGTTTTTTGAATGTCCAGAGGACCAGACTTAGCTTTTTTGGATTTATCTATGAATGTTTCTGTTAAATTATTATTTTGTATAAATGTTTCTGTTCAGTGCCCTGAGATTACTTCTTTTGTGAATTGACGCTATATAAATAAACTGAATTGAATCTTAGAACATCTTTACTCAGCAAACACAACAGTTTAGGTCAAAATACTATCATTTTAAAGCCACAGTACTATAGTTCATAATTTCTTATCTGGCAACCCGACTGACATGAAAACTACAGCATTTTTCATGTAAACCAGCTTATTTTTTGTTTATTACCCCCAATAAACATTGAAAAATCACTAATGTTTCCACAGGTTGTTTTCGTGTAAACGGGGCCTTATAGTAGGTAGATCACTTTGACTTGATCATTTCAAAAGTAGCTCGCATGCTGAAAAAGTCTGAACACCCCTGCTTTATTCAGATTCAGATTCAGATTCAGTTTATTATTGCCATTGTCAATGAACAGGATTCACAGACTAGGAATTTGCTTCGGCATAACGGTGCATAAAATATAGAAACATAAAACATAAAAAACATAAACCATAAAACATCAATACAATATTCAGTGAACAAAACCTACTAAGAAACAGCGCAATTAGAGTGGTGCAATCAAAATACAGTGATACAGTGATTCCCAATCAAAATACAAAATACAGCGACCAAGGCAAGTTATGGGGTAACATGGTTATGAGTGTTCAAAAGTCTGACAGCAGAGGGGAAGAAACTGTTTTTATGGCGGGAGGTTCTGGTCCCAATTGACCGAAGCCTCCTGCCTGAGGGGAGTGGTTCGAACAGACCGTATGCAGGGTGAGAAGGGTCAGCTGTGATCCGACCTGCTCGCCTCACAGTCCTGGAGACGTACAGGTCATGGAGAGATGGGAGACTACAGCCGATTACCTTCTCAGCAGAGCGCACGATGCGCTGCAGTCTGTGTCTGTCCCTGACAGTGGCCCCGGCGTACCACACTGTGATGGACGAGCTGAGGATGGACTCGATGATGGCCGTGTAGAACTGCACCATCAGCTATGGTCATCAGTTGCACATTTCAAATTCAGAATTGAATTCAAAATCTTACTTCTAACCTACAAAACCCTCAACAACCTAGCTCCAGCTTATATAAGAGATCTTAATGTCCTATATTTTCCTAACAGACCACTTTGCTCTCAGACTGCAGGCTTATTTGTGGTTCCTAGAGTTTCCAAGAGCAAAATGGGAGGAAGATCTTCCAGTTATCAGGCTCCTCTCTTGTGGAACCAACTTCCAGTTTCTGTCCATGAGGCTGACACATTGTCCAGTTTTAAGACTGGGATTAAGACTTTTCTTTTTGATAGATCCTATACCGGTAGTTAGGGTTGGCTTGTTATGCTGCTATAGGCTTAGACTGCTGGAGGACAAATTGACCTCATTTCCTAAAAATGAATTGTTGCAATTCAATAGTTTTCATTTGATATTATTTCCATCTTAACATGTGATTCTCTGCCATTGTGTATCTGTTCCTTATTCCTGTTCCTTATAAACCCAGCCAGTCGAAGCAGATGGTCGCTTGTTTAGAGTCTGGTTCTGCTAAAGGTTTCTTCCTCATGAAGGAGTTTTTCCAAAAGTCTGCAATGAAGTTAGACTCAAAGCAGTCTGCTGCTCAGATATATTCAATGATGACAATACATAACTCATTATTATTATCATTATATTAACTTACTTTTATGTACATTAATGTTTCTGGTCAGTGCCCTGAGATGACTTCTGTTGCGACTTGGAGCTAAAGAAATAAACTGAATTGAATTGATTTGAAGCAGCGCTGCTCAAACTGTGGAGCTGCAGATTTGTGGCCTGTCTCATTTAGAGTGAAAATGTGTTTTTTAGTTGTGTGACTCGTGTAAATATGCTACACTACAGCACGGTTTGTTTTTCACATGCGCTTTTAAAGCAACGCCAAGGAGCCGTGAATCAACGTGCAAGAGCAACGCAATCACGTCGAGACAGCTGGTGAAAGAGCATTCTTGAGTGACATGGATGTGAGTGTGCGTGCAATATTCAGAACGGGCCGGTCCTCATTAGTGAGACCAGGTCTGTGCTCCTGGCTCGCACAAAGACCACTTTGTGCGAGCCAGGTGAAAGTCACCACCATGAGTGTAGCGGCAAACAAAGTCCAAGGCAACGAACAGGAAAAATGTGGGAAAAAGAGTTGGGAGTAGAGCAGAAACCAGTAAGGGGGATGGTTCAAGCGATAAAGTAATCTTTCTGCTAACAGTCCTAACAGTGGTGAAAGTTAAGACTGAGATGTTTTGGACAAAACTAAAGTAAAGGCCAAGTGTTCCTAGAAGAAATACACATGCTGCTGAATATACTGTATTATTTTACATTATTAGTGTTTAGTTTAGCGTATATCTTAGATGTTTGTAGAAAGTTTCTTTTTTTTACTTTATATTTCTGCTATTTTCGGGTGTAACTGGGACCTTGAGTGCACAATTTCGTTCCACCTCATGCACCACGTGACACGAATGACAATAAAGAACCTTGACCCTTGCATGACGTTTTAGTCATAGATCCCCTGCAACCTGGCGTCACCTGGAGAATTTGTTTTGGATCACTCTCAGCTACCGCCACACTAAATTTCAGCTCAAGGGCTATACAAAGGACTTAAATCAGGTCTCTCTTGTAAATGAGTCCCGAGGCTCAATGAGATTAACTTGTCTAAATAAAGGTTGAATGAAAAATGAACCGCAAAAAAACATCTTAATTGAGTTGAATCTAAAAGTTAATCAGTTACAGTATAGAACCACGCCACAAGATCAATTTCGTTAAAAAAATACACCCGTATGGAAGGGTTTCTCCTACCAGGAGGGCACCCTGCCACCCCCAAATCGCTCCCTTCCTAGACAAATGCAAACGACATGAGTGCCCTCGTAGGGGAAACACTGTAAGGGATATTTTGTGGCACATACACACACATACATAAGTTACATTACTGTCTACCTTTTGTGGCAGCAAGAGAAGAAACGACCACAGTACAACTAGAAAACTTATTTAAAACTAGGGATGCACAATATTGGATTTTTGGCCAATACACGATATGTTAAAACTTATTTGGCCAATACAGATATATATTTTTCCCCTAGACCAACTTACAGAGACCACATAGCTTTCTCTGCTTTGGAATTAAAATGCAACATTATTCTGCATGGTCTTTTTCAATTTGACTTGCTACCAAATGCAGATGACTAAAAAAGGGGCTGAAAATGACTTAACACTTCAACTTGGATTATGTTTAATGTAACATGTATTCATGACATCTACTCTAACACAATGACAACACTTGAACAGTGCAAATTTGTAAATGTACACAAATCTAAACTCAACAACATGAGTGACATCATAATGTGCTGGCGCTGCAGGCATCCTTGTCACTGGGTTGTCCTACAAAAACTGTGCCATACTGTATATACTTTGTACACATTATATATATATATATATACGGTATATATATATATAATATATATACATATGTACTGTATATCAGTGAGTTATTTTAATGGAATGGCCAATGTCCGATATTTAACTTTATCGCAAACATCGGCCGATACAGATACATGCCGATAATATTGTGCATAGAACAAACTTCTATTTAAACCAGTTTTAAACCTTAATTAAAAAGACCCGATCTCATTTAAAGTGCTTACAAATAAAGAACTTGATGCCTACCTCAAGATCATCCAGGGACCGAGCCATGCTGAGACGTTTGGCAGAACGACGCTTGGAGGAGCGAACAACACCCATACCCCAGAACCTGGATCCCTTTAAAAAAGAAAACATGGAGGCTGATAGAACTGACAGCTTTATTAATATCTGACTGTCCGGTTTGTGTTCTTCTCACTCAGTTTAAAACAGATGAACTATTAGTACACGAAGACCTGGTCAAATCTAAAGCTTTTTTAAACAGCTTAAATTAGGCAGAAAACTCAATGTGTTGATTTATTTTTAAATGTGCCGGTGTCTAATCGTCTCTTGTGAAGTATGAATGGAACATCAAATTTTAAGCGTATGCTTAAAATTAGAAGTGGTTTTAGAAGCCAATTTGTTAAGGACCGAAAACGCTCAACTTTACTTGTAAGGATTCTTTCCTAAGAAAGACTTAGGACTTAGACTTAGAAGAAAGCAGAAAGACTCCTACGTCCGTATGCTCTTTGTGGACTTCACATCTGCCTTCAACACCATGATCCCCCAAACTCTGATGGACAAACTATCCACACTTGGACTAAGCCCCTCCATTTGTAACTGGGTACTAGACTTCTTAACAAACAGACCTCAGTCAGTGAAGATCCACAACTTCTCCTCCTCCACCATTACCCTCAGCACTGGCTCTCCTCAAGGATGTGTGTTGAGCCCCCTTCTGTTCACTCTGCTCACATATGATTGTGCAGCTACCCATCCAGGTTGTCATATTGTAAAGTTTGCAGATGATACAGCGGTGGTGGGATGCATCACAAACAATGATGAGTCCAGCTACAGGCAGGAGGTGGAACACCTGGAGAGCTGGTGCAAAGAGAATAACCTTCACATGAATGTGAAGAAGACAAAGGAGATGATTGTGGACTTCAGAAGGAACAAACAAACACACACCCCACTGAACATAGGTGGATCAGCGGTGGAAGTGGTCTCCAGCTACAAGTACTTGGGGGTACACTTGAATGATAATCTCAGCTGGACCAACAACACCACCAGCCTGATCAAGAAAGGTCATCAGAGACTCTACTTCCTCAGACGGCTGAGACGAGCTGGTCTGAGAAGCTCAGTCCTCACCTCCTTCTACAGGTGTGCAGTGGAGAGCATCCTGTGCTCCAGCATCAACGTGTGGCATGGAGGCTGCACAGCTGCAGAAAGAAAAGCTCTGCAGAGAGTGGTGAAGGCTGCACAGAAGATGTTGGAGTCAGTCTCCCCACCATCACAGACATCTACACCTCCAGATGCAGGAAAAGAGCCACCTGCATCATGAAAGACCCCACTCACCCAGCACACACACTCTTTGCCCCACTCCCCTCAGGACGGAGGTTGAGGAGCATCAAATGTAGAACCACTAGACTGAGGAACAGCTTCTACCCTGAGGCTGTTAGACTCATGAATAAATGAATAATAAGAGTGATCACTGTGAAATGTCACATCATGCTGATGCTGATCTGTTTTCTTGTTGCTGTGTTCATCTGTGACCATCTGCTCATAATGACTCATGTTCGTGCTGCTGTTTGTAATGATGTTTTTCTATTACTCTAGGGCTTAGTGTATTTCTAGTTGGATGTTTTTCTTAGTTCATATCCTAGATGTTATTACTGTTTTTCTCTTACATTTTGTTGTTGGATGTAACTGGGACCCTGTGTACATAATCTAATTTCATTACATGTACTACATGCGGTGCAAATGACAATAAAGACTCTCTGACTCTCTCTGACTCTAAGGGTTGCACTTTTTAGGGTTCCACCATCATCCGTCAGACTGAACAATTAAGGAAAGATACTTTCTGCTACCTCTGTTCTTACCATCCCAGAGGCTGAGCCCAGAGTTTAAAACAAGAGTTTAAGAAATTGAAGATAATTACCAATGTATGACATGGGCTCTACCCTGCAATTTCCCCCGACTTCCTGTCTAAGACAGTCATCTTTCTGATCTAAAGCAAGCTTGAGAACAAACACACAGAACCTGCTCTGAGATGGAAACAGAAACCTACAAGAACAAAAGAAGCATATGGGAGCTGAAAAGCATCATATTTTTAGTCCACATCTTATCCAACACCCACGGCTTGTTCCCATATTTTGCAATCACACGTTTTGTCGACAGAGTCTAATTGGAGCCCTCTGTGGAGCGGAGAGAAAGCAAATACTTCAGAGTTTCTGTAAATACACATTACTGATTTCCTGAGAGGACCTCCTTTCCGGAACTAGGTGGATGCATGGGGACATCTTGTGGGCAAAGAAGAAACCAACACAAACACAGATTGTTCTTTTTGAAGGTACTTTCAGAATAAAATGCACTAAAGTTTACTAAATGTGTCCCATAGGTGTATACAATCTCAACATACTCTAAAGATTTACGGTAGTAGTTTTTGTGCTACTGCAACAAAAGTACAGTTGTAAACAAGCCATTCAAACCATGAACAGATGACAGAACATCTGAAGTCACATCAAGCTAGCTAGTTAGAACAGATTTATTGGTATTTACTCTGGACAAAAGGTTTATTAAACCGGTAATTTCCATATAAGATGTTTTAAAGCCACTACTGTAGTTTGGACTCCAGTACTGAAACACGGAAAAATAAAACACTTACCGGTACACTTTTGCTACTGCCATCAGTCTGTTGTTTCTGTCTTTGTTCGAGAAACCTTTTGGTCCACTCTTCTCTGGGAGGCATCATGACCTCTTTGGACTGGTACCTGTCTGAGGGTATCTGACTCATTGGAGGGGGTGGGTTATGTGTGGCAGCACTTGTGTTTGAGGACCACTTGTTTGTGGATGCCTCTTGAGGTGGGCCTTTAGCCCATTTTGGTTTCGAGAACCACCTTTGGCTACTTCTTAGAGGATCTGCCAAAAAGTTTGTTTTTTTACCCAACGGTAAAGGAGGGGGTGGGGGCTTAAACTGGAAATTTAGCATAGGCGGGGGACCTCCATAGAAGCTGGTTAAAGAATCTGGGCCAGGTAGAGACTCTGAAAGAGAATATGTGCTGGAAAAGTGCTCTGGATTTACTATTTGGCCATCCCCGAAGAGCTGCATTGGGGTGAAGTCTTCAGCTGGAGGGTAATCCCACGGGCAGCTGGGGAGGTGGGCCCCAGAAAGGTTGTGGGTTTCAGGAGGGAAATCCCTGTCGGCTCGCTCCTCAGGGGGAGAAGCATTTCCAAAACCGCTGTCTACATTGCTGCTGGCACTGCCCTGTTTGCTAGTGGTGTCACTCTCCTTCACTTGCTGCTGGGCCTCTGAGTCCAGTTTGACTCTGAGTCTTTCCACCGTCTCCCCCAGGTCACTGTACAGGACCGTTACAAAGTGAAGGACGTCTAGGGGAGTCTGAGGGAACTCCAGACAGCCAAAGGCATCTGGATCTGGGGTGCAGTCAAAGCCAAAGCGGCCAGCGATCCCTTTGTGGTCCTCGTGGTTTCCCAGTTCCGGATCAATAAAGAATACGTGGCAAGAGGCCCGCAGAGGACCTTCCTCTAGTATACGGCCATTAATAATATGTGCTGTGGTGACCAGGCAAAAGAAACGTGGGTCTTCAGCGCACACAGCTCCTAAAACAAGGTTCTCAGCAGGGAAGGCGGCCAAAACGGCTCCCGCATCGTCACACAGTCTGATGCAGTCAAACATGACCTTCATCATCACCAGAGTATGGGTATCCTGCTCAGTACCCAGCTGTCGGATCCTTTCCCGAATGACTTTTAAACAGTCATCCTCTGAATCGTTAGAGTTCAAAATCAACTCTGTAGAGCTCAAGTAGCCGACCACTAATGTCATATTTAAAATAGCCCAGTGCGGCTTAGCTTCCTCTGTGTGTGTGGAAACAACATGGAAAGAATCTGCGTCCTTAACTGTGGATGTCTTCTTGGTTTGCTCTGCTAAAACACCCCACTGTTGTGACCACTGGGACATATCCGGCTCTGAAACGGGTCTCTGTTTGGTACTGACTGCATGATTAGAGTTAAAGGAAGAATTGCTTGAATCGTCCGATATAGTTCGGAGAACACTCGGCTTTTTGAAAACGTCACTTTTCTGCACGAAGCCGAACTTTGCATCGTTAAGGATGGGGTTTCCCATGAAGCGGCGCTCGGCCAGCACAACCAAGCGCAAGGGTCCTGTGCAGCTGCCGACCAGCTGTACCACGGACTCGTGCGACGTGGTGGACACGTCTGTTCCATTGATGGCCATGATGCAATCACCTTGTTTGAGACCCACTACATGGGCGGGACTCCCCTTCATGATGCCGCTCAGCAGGCACGGTTTCTGTCCGGAAATTGTGAATCCATATCCGGCCCGACCCCGGATGATCTCCACACCCCTGAGCTCCGCGGCAGCACTTAAATCCAGGCGCCTCCTGGCGCTCTCTGGTTGGTCTTGTATCCTCATGTTAGTCAGCGTGAGGGAACTGGAAAAACTTGCAGATTGCCAACACTACGGTGTTGTTGTCATCCTACCTTTAAAGGAAGAAGAAAAACAAGAGGAAATAAAAAAGGCAATTTAAAGAACTGAAGACTATCAAAATGCACAGAATATTGTGTTTCGCAAAAGATTTTAAAACATTTTATGTTGTGGTTCCCAAACTTTTCAGCTTGCAACCCTTAAAGGCTAAGCAGCCACAAGAACCAAGAGCCACATTACCCTTTTTTAAATCAATTTCTAACTTACATTTTCATGTCTTTATAACATTTAATGATAAATATGACAGTGAATGAGTGTTCATCTGTCTGCATTGTTAGCAAAATATTTAATGAACCACTGGATAAATATTACTGAAACTTGGTTGTACTGTACATCTACAACTGGTTAACTTGTGGAATTAACTAAATTCAAAATGTCCGCCACAGCTATTTAACATTAGCCTTCTCGACAACAGCTATACCTTAGTTAATCTTACAGCTACTGAGCTAAAATTTGACGTGACAGTAGCCGAAAGTCATTCCCAACTGAAACTCCAAGTGCTAACAGGTCATATGTGATCACGCAACATGCCGGATAAGAGTGCCCGAAAAGTTATCACAAGGTTTGACCAAAACGACTACAAAATCATCGTTTCTCAACATAAGATGGTCCTGGTCTCGCACAGAAAAGGCGTAGGTTCCAAGCGTTCTTTGTTGGACTGCCAGGCATTTATTTATGGAATACATGTACGTACTGTAGTCTGTTTATGAAGCATTCACGTGATCAATTTTTCTTCCGTACGTTATTCTGCATCTTTCTCGTTACACAATTTTTGTTCTATTTCAATACAGTAAATCATAAATCAAAATGTTCAGCTTGTTCAGGAGAAGAGTGACTTTCAGTATGGGTGCAACGTAATTAGCTTTTTGAGATATTTTAGCCTTTTCTGCCATTTTTGCCTCATAGAAAATGAATTGAGGTCATTTTACATCCTTCAAATCTTTAGATCTGTTTACAACCTTTACTGCTCCTTTCACGTGTTGTTCTGCTTCAGCTTCTTTCAACTTCCTTGTGCAAATTTAAACTTTTCCCCCCCAGCTAATTTCAACTGTATTTTCAGCTGTTTTGTGCTCCTTTTAGATTATTTTTTGCTAACTACAACATTTTGTAAATGGACTGTACTTATATAGCATCTTTCTATCTGATTAAGACACTCAAAGCTCTTTACTCCACAATCTGTGCCCTCATTTACCAATTCATACTACACTCTACAAGATCTACACAATGCTAACTGAACAAATCATTCTAAAGAGACTAATCAGTGCTTTATCACATTCATTCACCGATGAGACACACATCAGAGGCAATGAAGGGTTCAGTGTCTTGCCCAGGGACACTTCAGCATGTGACTGCTGGAGGATTCGAACCCCCCAACTCTAGCATTGGAGGACGACTGCTCTAATCACTCAGCCACAGCTGACCCATTTCTGTACACACCCCCACCCCCAAACTTATTTCTACTAATCTCAGCTTGTTTGCTCATTTCAGCTTATTTCTGCAAGTTTCAACTTTTCCTGCTATTTCAGCTATTATTTAACTGTTTTTAATGATAATTTTAGCTTTTTCAGCTAATTCCACATTTTTTGCACAAATTTAAATTTTCTTCATTCTAGGGGCGGCCGTGGCACAGTGGTAATGGCAGTCGTCCCCCGATCGGAAGGTTGGAGGTTCGAATCCCGCGTCCGTCCACCATGTGTTGTTGTGTCCCTGGGCAAGACACTTAACCCCGAGTTGCTCCCGGTAGGACTGGAAAGCGCCTTGCAAGGCAGGCTACCACTACCGGTGTATGAATGTGTGAATTAATGGGTGGATGGCTGGTATTGTAAAGTGCTTTGGGGCTCCTCACAGGGGGCTGGAAAGCGCTATACAGTACTGTATAAATAAGCTCCATTTACCATTTAATTTCAGCTTCTTTCTGCTTTGTCAGCTACTTCTCAGCTGTTATTTTCTTATCATTTCTGCTTTTTTCTGATAATTTCCACTTTTTGTGCTCATTTCTGCATCTTTCAGTCTTTCTGCTTTCTTCTGGTAAGTTAAGCTTGTTCTAAAATTTCAGCTACATTTTTAGCAAATTTCATCCGTTTTCAGATAAGTTCCAAGTTTTTCATGCAAATTTCTGCTACTTTCAGCCAAATTAACTTCTTTCTGCAATTTCAGCTTGTTATGATACTCTTTGTAGCTTTTTTCTGCTCTTTCAGCTACTATTAAGCTCTTTTGATGCTAATTTCAGCCTATCACATTCATACACCGATGGGACACTTCGGCATGTGACTGCTGGAGGATTCGAACCCCCCCAACTCTTGCATTGGAGGACGACAAACAAAACAACAAAAGTATATAGATATACTTTTTACACTTTTATACTACTATGCTAAAAACTCAGGACAGTATTACACTTTTATTATTTCATTTTATGCTTATGTTTATTAAATGTTTAGTGTTTTAGTGTTGGTGTAACTTTTCATACTTTTATACTACTATGCAAAAACTACTATGCAAAAACTCAGGACAGTATTACACTTTTATCATTTCATTTTATGCTTATGTTTATTAAATGTTTTAGTGTTTAAATGGTTACTGTTGCACCGAGGGTCTGAGAGAAATGCAATTTCAATCCTGTGTATGTCCTGTACATATTGCAGTTTTGACAATAAAGTTGACTTTGACTAATTCTACATTTTTTCCCTGCTCGTTTCAGCTCTTCCTTTTGATAGGTTAAGCTTCTTTTTGTCCTATTCAGCTACCGTATTTCTTGGAAAATTTCCTAATTTTTGTGCTCATTTCTGCTTACTTAAACGTAACTCAGCAAATGTGTGTTCTTTCTGCTTTCTTCTGCTAATTTTAGACTCGTTCTTCCATTTCAGCTCCATAAAAAATGTTTTTTTTTTACCTAATTGCAGCTGGTTTTCAGCAAGTTCTTCTGCAATACGCATTCACACTGTATTTTCACAGGAAATGCAATTTCTCTAGTTGCATTTGATTTTTGTAAATCTCTTTTAGACCCTCCACTTGGTCTTCATGACCCACAGCAGGACCCTGACCCACAGGTTGGAAACCTCTGGTTAAATCCAGATTAGAAATACACAAACATTTGCATGCCAAATGGCAGTTTAAAACTACCAGAGAAGCATAATGGTGCAGCTCCATTTCACAATAATTTCATTATAAAAGCATATAATAATTAAATTACACTGGCATCAATCTCATTTTAGCAATTGTCTGTCAAAATCCGAGAGGAAGCTTTAAATCCAAACACAGCTTGTCCTCACCCCCAAAGCAAAGAGCCAGCAGCCTCTGCTCTTTAATGAAAACCAGGCGTTTTCGGTCAACCGCGGTTTAAAATAATCCAAGTCGCCTCAAAAGTTGACATTTTCAAGAAAAAAATATTTTTCAGCCGAGACGTAGTTGCTGCTGTTCTTTTTCTCCCCGTCCACACGGTAACGATACAGTAGTTAACTTCGCAGTTCGAACGACGGGGACATTACCTGTAAAGAGTTGAAAAGTGTCGGAAAAACTCCCAAGAAAAGTTCTCCTTAAAAAGAAAAAAAAAAACGCAACACGTTCACATGTTTTTACACTTTACGTAGTAGTTTTTGTTTTACATCATTCATTCGATGTTATTCCAAATCCTTGTGATTCAGTGGTCCATATGGCAGAGACGGCACCTCCTCCTCCTCGGGGTAAAATCACAAAGCGCCGTCTTTCATTGACGGTTACCATGACAGCGTAACGTCTCCCAGTCACGTGACCCGTCTTTTGACCAATCAGCGTGCTTGTCAAGTTTAATATTCAAACGCTCGGGTTGACGCTGATTGGCTGAGACAGGTGGCTGTTGTGCACCTTTTATTGTGCTCCGCACTGGGTCAAATTTAAAACACGTTCGTTCAACCGATTAAATTTTACCCAGTTCTTAGCAAAATAAAAGGCAGAAAAAACACACAGAAGCACTGAAGTTAAAATTAGCCTCACCGTTAACCCAAAACAAATACCCCAAGGTGATATTTTACACACTTATAACAAATAAAACATAAAAACAATGGGTTTCTGCAACAATGTTAGAAGTGCATAGTATAAATCTTGCTTGGTTTTAAACGTTTCACTTAATTAGCTTTCCATGTGGGTCTGTTTCACATTGATACGGCTTGAAAACAGCTATGGTGGTCAAAGGGCTGTAACGGTTGCACAGCATTACTACACCTAGTTAAATATTTACCAAAATGGGTGGGTTACTTGCACTGTGACATCTGTCAAATAACTTTCATTCATTCATTCAACCTTTATTTAGTCAGGTAAATCTTTTGAACCTCATGGGCTCATTTACGAAAGTGACCTGCTAAAACTAAAGAACAATGAACAGCAATGGTAGAATTTCCTTAAACAATAAACAAACAAACAATAAACAATAGAAAACAAAAGAGAGAATTTTTTTTTTTTTTAACAAAGTATCAAAAAACTAGCAAAACATTATAAGGTAGATGTATAAAATCAAAGACAGGAACAAATCTGCATTGGTTTTTGCCAGGATTCCAACAGATTCTGAAAACCATTTAGAGAAGTCAAGGTCGAGAGCTTCAGATCTTTTTGTAAGATATTCCATGAAGCAGGAGCAGAGTAGGAGAAGGCCCTTTTTCCAAGTTCAGTCCTCACTGACGGAACACTGCAGGTAATCATGTCCTGAGAGCACACGCTGTAGCTGCACTCACGCAAAGACATAACATAACAAACTGACAATTTGTTTTACTATGTTTATTGTTTTGTGTGTGCGTGTGCCCATATTTCACAGAGATTAAAAAAGACCTTTGCTTTATTGTTTTTAGAAAGGATGAACCTACACTGAGATGGTTGGAAGTTGAACTATTTAAATATTTTAACTAGCAATATTCTACAGAGGAGGATAGGGTGAAAACATTATTTATTCTTCTCAGAATGCTGTTTTTTTTTTACTCATAATTCTCAATTTAACCTCAGAATTCTGAGAAAGAAGTTGAAATTGTAAGAGAAAATAAATAAATCATTGTGGCCCTAATCCTCTGTTAAAATTTCCTTTTAAAATAGGCACAATAAAGCGGGGACGGGTGTTGCATTTCAGGACCTCAGGTAAAACTGGGGGGTTGTAACAACAAAATCTGACTTTTAACGTTTGAATTAATATACCTGTACTGCATATGTATAGTCAGTGGTGGGAACAGCTAACCAAAAGACTAGCTTTATATTTTGCTAACAAAAAAAATTGCTTTGCTAATGTTAAACCACTAATCAAGTAAAAGTATATAGCAGAAACTATGCTAAACCACTAACTGCATAGATGACTGCCCCTCAGTCTGCGTCACACGTCTCCTTACAGCTGCGTCGACCAATCATGTCTTGTTACGTGTACTTGTAGTAAGCCAATAGCACGCCTGATGGACTCTTCAAGACACGCCCACAATGGACAGGATAAGCTTGTGAATTTTGTTAGCAGACTTAAAGTTGGTGAACAATAATTTAGCGGAAGCTAACCTAACTCCGATATCGGTGACCAAAGTTAGTGAAAATGCTAATCCGCTAAATGAAACATTGGTTCCAGTTAGCAAATTAGCAGAACTGTGCCAATTCTGCATATACAGTAGTCCCTCGATACTTTGCGGTTCGACATTCGTGGGCCCACTCTTTCGCCGGTTTTCTACGTAAGATTGTACATGACACACGACTGCCAACATTAATATTACTCACTTGATTGGGACAGTACGGGATAAAAAGTTAACAAGAGAGGGAACCAACCAATAGGACAAAAACAAAAAAATATTTCAGACAGTCACTGCCATTTTGTAGTTTCCTTTCAATAAGCCTATAATGGAACGTAAGTCAAAAGAACTACACGGTCCAGAAGCCAACAGTGCTTCCGGCCACTGCTTTCTGCCAAAATATATATTTTTAAACAGCAATGGAGGTAGCAAACACTAGCGGAGAAAACAATGTGGTAAGAATAGGTTTGCAACACAAAGTCAGAAGTAACTATTTATTTATTAAGCTCACAGAATTGGCAGGAAAGTCATAAATAATCCTAAAGTTGAACTCATCCTTCAAGTTGTAATATCTTCACTAGTGAATACCATATAAAAGTTTGCAGTACAGTACTGTACAGTATATTTCATTCAACCGTTATACATATGTTGTTAAAATTATGTAGGTTTAAGAGTTGAGAACATTATTAAGAACATTGGAAGAGTGTGGGAATGTTTTATAAAACCTTAAAATATACAGTATATGTACAGTATAGTGTTCCTTCTTGGCGGGTTTCCACCTATCACAGTGGTGTCTGGAACATAACCCCTGCGATAAGGAGGGATTTCAGTAGTACCAGCATAAGATAGCCATTACTTGTATTTTTAAACAATATTTTGCTAAGGAGCTAAATGTTAAGTGTTGCTAGATATGATAATTATTGTATTTAAACAATAATTTTGCCCTCTGTATGATGTACAATCTATAATTTCAAAACTCCCATAATGTACAATAGTTCAACTGCTTCAATACATACAATTGCTGTAGCCTATTATTAATTAACTAACACAGTACCTTATTTCTATTACCTTATTTTTATTATTTATTACCATATTTTTGGTATATTACAGCTAACTATTTATTAACTTTAGTTACTAGCTAGCTTAACATTAGCTAGTAACGAGCTAGCAAGTAACTTTAATATTAGCCACGTGTCACAGTGGCTACAGTTACCAGGGGCGGCCGTGGCGTAGTGGTAATGGCAGTCGTCCCCCGATCAGAAGGTTGGAGGTTCGAATCCCGAGTGTTCCCACACCATGTGTCGTTGTGTCCCTGGGCAAGACACTTAACCCCAAGTTGCTCCCGGTAGGACTGGATGGTGCCTTCACAGCAAAATCAAAAGTGTTAGATTTACAGTGTTGGTGTTGTCTGTTCAAAATCTGTAGTCAATTCAACACTTCTTTGGTTTAGATTAACAATATGAGTGTTAGTTTACCAAAAGAGTTGTTGTTATTCTGAGGAGTTAACTTTGTCAGGTTTAAACCAACACCTGACCGAGTCACTCCCAGTACCAGTAGGTGGCGGTAATGCGACCTCAACGCTTTTTGCCAACCGCCAATAAAACCTCATCAAGAAGAAGAAGTCACTCCCAGAATTCAATGTGTGTTTTTTCAAAAGCGGGAGCATCAAGTCTGGAGCATCGTGACAAAGTACCGTAAGTTTTTGCATGTATATTTTTTATGACTGCATTAATTTTCCCTTTTCTCAATATACATGGTGTGCTTAACGTTGCGTTTGGATATCATGGTATAAATTTAAAAAATGCAACGTTTGCTAGAGGCTAATGCTAACGCTAGCTTAAGTGTCCTAACACGATTTTTCCGGCTAACCAAACATTAAAACTGTTAGAAAAATCTGAAGGCCATCTGAGTTAAGATGTTTAACTGTCATGTCATTCTCTTCATATTCTAAGCTTTTTATGGCGTGATGTATCGAGAGTGAGAGCGTGCTCGACCGGGGGTTTTAGCTATGTGAGAAGCTAATGCTAACGCTAGCTAAAGTTTTCACGAGGTTTCCGGCTAACCCAGGGTTCTGCAGCTCTTGAGCCACATGCGGCTCTTTGCTCCCTCTGTAGTGGCTCTTTCAAGCTTAGACCAAAACGAACACAAACTAGAATTTTATTGGTTGTTAATAATAATAATAATGAATTCAATTTATAACGCACTTTTCATTAATGAAAATCTCAAAGTGCTAATGTTATACAAACATCAATAATTTTAGCTGTTTTCCTAGCATTTATTTTGTAAATACTTTAACTTTTTGCTTTATTTCTATACAGTACTTAATTTTTTTTCCACAGTAAAAAAAAGGTCTGCATAGTTTATAGTTTTTTTTTTTTAACATTTCCTCCTCTTTATAATAATCTGGTCTTTTCATTTGTCTTAAATTGTAAAAATGTCAAATGTTAAAAATCATTAGATATTTTTAGCTTTAAAATGTCACCCCTACTGGCCACAAAAGTCTTCTCCAACAAACTTTAAGTAGCCCGCAGGCCACTAGTTGATAACCACATTTGTAGCAGGTTGTTGCGGCTCTGGACACATTGAATTTAGTGAACGAAGACACAAAAATGGCTCTTTTGATCATAAAGGTTGCAGACCCCTGGGCTAAACAAACATTACAACTGTTAGAAAAATCTGACGGCCATCCGAGTTAACATGTTTAGCGGTCATGTCATTTTATTAGTTGTTTTTATTTATTTACTTTAACTTTTGGGATAACAAATAATAAATTAAGCTTGTTAGTGGAGCCAGCGCCATAGAGCTCCACGCAGCTCAGTGTTGAGACAAATTAAAACTAGTTCTTGTTGAACTTAGTGCCTTTAATAAACGCATCACAACAGACACGAACTACCATACACGGTAAGCACGTTTTCCTTTCACCACTTCATCATTATCCTCACTTTTTCTACCCTTTTTTGTCTTCATCTCTTATCCTGCAGCTCCACCTGTGACGTGAGCGACAAGGCAACACAACACGCCTCTGGCGCTGAGTGGAACAACACAACAGGGTTGCATACTTCATCAGCTTAAAGGTAATTAGGTGTTCAATGCCATGAGTTTTTATAACTTTACTCAATGTTGCAGCTACCCATGCATATAAAAAATAACTACTGTCATGTTTATATCTTCAAGCAATGTTATATTGTCAAACTGTTTGTATTAATGGGTGTCGGTGCTGTTAGCCGCCATGCTGGGCTCTAGTAACCA
>JBBPBX010033424.1:20852-33264 GCA_038048925.1 Garcialebias charrua
GCTCTGTGGAATCAGCTTATTTACATAGATGTGGGTGGTGGACAATAAACCCCTTTGCAGGAGGGGGGTCCTCTAACCAGATGAAGACCCCCCCTCCCCTCACCACAAGTTCAGCAAATCCCTCTTATCTGCTATTGTGTGCCCCCCAACACACACACACACACACTCCCCTCTTCTTTTTCCTCTGCTTTCATAATCTTTTTAGAATACATTTTAGTAAAAAAAAACCTTCTGCACCGCTTGCCAAGGCCTAAAATTCCTCGGAGTGCACATCGCCCGCCGCATACCTCGACACAGTTTTGGACTAAAACCATCAAATGTTAAGAAAGGCGTGATGTCGTGCTCGTATGTCAAAAAAGGTAGTAATGCTTTAAAGGCTGTGAGAAAACACACACACCTACCTATGTAAATTGAGGGCTGAGATAACACACACACATATGTAAATTGACAAATCACACCTCACACCCGTGTAGCTTTCTCAATTCAAAGAGCAGAGTTTGGTAGTAATGCTTTAAAGGCTGTGAGAAGACACACACACACACCTACCTATGTAAATTGAGGGCTGAGATAACACACACACACACACAGGCGGCTCCAGGGGGGAGCTAGGGTGTGCTATAGCCCCCCTGGAAACGTCACAGCACCAACTTAGCACCCCCAAGAAAATATCAGATTATTTTCTTTTTCATCTCAGTTAATATTCTTTAACATGTGGTTGTTGTGATATTTTCCTCGCCAAACACAACTAATAAAATAAAAAGAAATCAGTGATTCATTCATTCATTCAACCTTTATTTAAACAGGCTAGCCTCATTGAGTCACGGGGACTCATTTACAAGAGGGACCTGTCTCACTCACACCAAACAACCATCCACTCTTACATGCATGTTTTTTGGTCTGTGGGAGGAAACCGGAGTACCCGGAGGAAACCCACGCATGCACGGGGAGAACATGCAAACTCCACCCAGAAAGGCCCCCGGACCGGGATTTGAACCGGCAACCTTCTTGCTGAGAGGCAGCAGCTCTACCAGTTGTGCCACCGTGCTGCCCAGTGATTACTGTATCGAGTAAAAAACAACAACAATCTGATCCACCAGCTGAAGTCCAGAAAGATGAGTGATGCTCTCAACACTGACCCAGTAAGGAGCAGAAACTGGTAACTCAAAGAAACTCAACGAGGCTAGCCTGTATAAATAAAGGTTGAATGAATGAATGAATGGTAACATGATGCCTCTGGTTATGCCATTTTAGCTAATACAACTTGATAAACCATTTCCTGGCTTGCAGTGATAATAAATGACTTATCTGGTCACATTAAATAACTACTTTTAACCAAAATCCAAAATAAACTTTCTAAATTCATGCGCGTATGAAACTGAGATAATTCCTGCTTAAAGAGTTAATTTTGCCTTAGACAAGAGAATTAAGCCTGGACTGATTTATTATTATTGCTTGTTTATTATTGTTGTTGATTTTTAGTTTGATCATTTTTGTAATAAAACTTAAAAGACAACTTTATTCGGATGATTACTCATTTGTTCTGGTATACTCCCTGTAATAACATATTCACCCTTTACTAATCAGAATCAGTCACTGAAGTACTTTGTAGAATATATTGATTAAGTTGTTGTTGGTCAGTAAACTGACCAGTGGGTGCCAAACTTTAATGAATGAAAAATAAATAAAACAAATGTAGTGGGGCTGAGATGGAAAAAGTGGCACCCTTCTTCCTCCATCTCACCCTTCGTTATGGCTACAAGCTTCTACCCCAAGGTTGTTAGACTCATGAACCCCTAGATTGAATTATCACTGTGAAAACAAATCATTGTAATACCATTTGGTTATGTGCTGCTGATCTCATGCTGCTGATCTATTTATAGGAGCCAAGATGGTGTAGTGGTTAGGGCGTTTGACTTGGGACCCGAAGGACGCGGGTTCGCGTCCCGGCCACTACACACCTTGGGGTGTCTATGAGTGCACACCTAATTCTCCAGCTCCCCGAGCGCCCTCTGGCTGCTCACTGCACCACCTGGGGTGGTTGGGTTAAATGCAGAGACGAATTTCGTCTGTGTATGGGAAACATACGCAGATGACAGACAAACACATTATTATTATTATTATTTCATGTTGCTGTGTTCACTCGTCCTCATCTGCTCACACAGACTCATGTTCGTGCTGCTGTTGTTTGGCGCATTGTTTCGTACTAGTAGTGCTTAGTGTATTTTTAGTTTAGTGCATTTCTTATTTCATGTCTCAGATCTTTTTTACTGTTTTTCTTTACAATTTGTATTTTTGTTGGATGTAACTGGGACCCTGTCCATAGTTTCATTCCACCTTATGTACCACATGTGATGTGAATGACACACATTGACCTTGAGAACTGAAAGAACAAATGATCCTTCATAGCATCCTCAGTAAAATGCTTAGTCCCCCCTTAGCACCCGCAGAAAAATATCCCTGGGGCCGCCACTGCACACACATATGTAAATTGACAAATCACACCTCACACCCGTGTAGCTTTCTCAATAGACCTTTTACCAGTTGACGTCATCGCGCATGCGCACTCGCATTTTTCGAGAATTAACCGGAAACGAGGGCTAACGTCGGAGAGTTTTCATTACTGCCTACGGTCGCGCTGGGGAAATATGACTTTTATTGAGTTTAGAACAACTTTTATTGTGTTTATAATTGTTCGAGGCAACGTAAACGAGTAAAAGAAGAAGGTGAGACGTTTGTTTTACCAAGTCCCTGTAGGAAAGTCGAGTAAAGCGACTAAAAGAAGGAAGATGTGGCTTCAAGCGCTTCGCCGGCAGGACTTCACCCCTACACAAAACAGCAAAGTGTGTAATCGGCATTTTTTATCTGGCATGGCCAAACTCCGTGGATTACGTTCCTACATTACATTGTCGTGTTCTTATATTTAAGAACAAATACGTGGGACTTCATGTGCTGGCAAACACTCACTTTATTAGTCAGATCAACGTCAGCCTCATGCTGCATAAACACGTCACATCCTGTAGTGTGTAACGTTCAAGAACACTCGTTAATAACAGTTACTATCATGAACACCACATCTCCCCTTTTAACAAATAGGGAACCATTTTGTTTCTTTTTTTTTTCATTTTCTTTTACAGGCTAGGAACACAGCATAAAATAACTGTAACTTATATACAACCTGTTTCTTCAACTATCAGTCCTTTTAACTCTAACTTAACTCTAACTTTTTTTTCTCTCTCTCTCTTTTTCCTTCTCTCTCTTAAAGGTCCAGTCTAGAAGGCTTTATAACTATTCTCCCTGATCTTGTTCTCATAACATCAGTCTTTACAGGAGTAACAGCTGATGACTCCGCTGATGAAGACTGCTCTGCAGCAACTTCTGTCAACCCCATTCTCACAGTCTCATCCTGCAAAGCCGAATGCAATGGGATCAGATGCAACCGATTGCGCCTCACTGATCCCTGGGGTAAATCCACCATGTAGGATCTTGGTGTGGCATGACTTTGGATCACAGTCCCAGGTGTTTTTGCATCTGTAACCCAAACTTGTTCTCCCGGTGATAGGTCACATAAAGGTTTGGCCCGATGGCGCCTGTTGAAGTTAGCCATGTCCATCCTCCTCCTTTGACTCTCCTTTTGAGCCAGGTCGACACTGTCCGGCAGTGCAGGATTCAAAGTAGAGGGAAGTGCTGGTAGCGTTGTGCGCAATCTTCGGCCCATTAGGAGCTCTGCAGGGCTGTATCCATTCTGCAGCGGTGTAGCTCTATAAGCAAGAAGAGCTAAATAGGGATCTGCTGCTTTCTTTAACAGGTTTTTCACAGTCTGTACTGAGCGCTCCGCTTCCCCATTACTCTGCGGAAATCTTGGGCTGCTAGTGATGTGTTCGAACCCATATGAGGCAGCAAAAGACTCAAAGACTCGCCCAGAATACTGTGGTCCATTATCTGACATTAGGATCTCAGGAATACCATGTCGGGCAAAAATGGACTTAAGATTAATTATAATATCATTTGATTTTGTCCCATTTAGAAGAGCAATTTCCACATATCTAGAAAAATAGTCCACAACAAGAAGGTACTGTTTCCCTCCCAACTCAAAAAGATCTGTGCCTAATTTTTGCCATGGGCGGGCAGGGTGTTGGGAAGGCATGAGTGGTTCACTATGGTTGTGCCTTTCCTGTATACATGTTCTACATTTTAACACCATTTCATTTATTTGCTGACTGAGTCCGGGCCACCACACTGACTGACGAGCCCGGGCTTTGCACTTAACAACCCCTTGATGTCCCTCATGAAGCTTTTCCAACACAGCATTTCGCATCGCTGAGGGAATAACAAGTCGTGAGTCTTTCAGCAACAAACCATCTTTCACAGTGAGAGTGGCACGTTCCGGCCAGTAATTTCTCAGCAGTGGTTCCTGATTTGCATGAATTGGCCATCCTTGTGTGCACATCTCCATGACACGTGCACAAATGTTGTCACTCTGTAGCTGTTCTTTTAGTGTGTCCAAATATGAAGAACTAACTGGCAGAGTTGCAATGATGTTGTCCACATAGATGTCAGTGTCCTCCATTAGTTCTTTGTCTAACTGAGACATCTGTCTTTTTATTGGTGAACGGGACAATGTGTCTGCTGTCCAGAGTGATTTACCTGGAGCGTACTGTATATCATACACGTAGCGCATGAGTCTCATCCTGAAACGCTGAATTCTTGGTGGAAGAAGGTCCAACGCTTGTTCTCCCAGCAGGGAAATGAGAGGCTTATGGTCTGTCTCTAAGCAGAAGTGTTTCCCTATGAGGAAATCACGAAAACGTTCACACGCCCATGTAAGGGCTAAAGCCTCCTTTTCCACCTGTGCGTAACGTTGCTCCGTTGGAGAAAGTGACCGCGAAGCATAAGCTACCGGTCTCCAGCCTTCCTCCCACATCTGGAGAAGAACTCCTCCCAGTCCATATGATGAAGCATCTGCCGAAACTTTAGTGTCTCTGTTTGGGTCATACATGGCCAGTACTGGAGTTGACGTTAAAGCCTCTTTTAGAGTTTTAAATGCTTTGTCCTGGTCCGTGCCCCAGTACCAACTGTTTCTTTTTGACAATAGATCACGCAGGGCTTTGTCCTTTTCGGCCAGATGGGGAATGAACTTGCCCACTTGGTTCACCATGCCCAGAAAACTTCTAAGTTCTGACACATTACTTGGTTCTTTCATGTTTGTAATGGCCTCTGTTTTCTTTGGATCAGGGCTGATGCCTGAATCTGTGATGATGTGACCCAGGAAGGAAACTTTGCTCCGCGAGAGATCACATTTTTCCACATTTAGTGTTACACCTGCTTTTTCCAGCCTTAGCAGTGTGGCATGGAGACGGGCATCATGTTCCTCCTGGTTGCGTCCCCACACCAGCAGATCATCAATGTGACAAATCACTCCCTCCAGTCCTTCAATAACCCCCGCCATTATGCGCTGGAAGTGCTCGGGGGCAGAGTTGATGCCGAAGGGGAGGCGATTAAAGTGGAATCGCCCAAACGGTGTTATGAATGTTGTGAGCTTGGCTGAATCCTTCGATAAGGGAATTTGCCAAAACCCCATATTGGCGTCCAGTTTACTGAATATTTTGGCTCCAGCCAGCATTCCTAGACTTTGATCAACTGATGGTAGTACATACTTTTCTCTGCAAACATACTTGTTTAGTCCCGTAAAGTCCACACACAGTCTCAGTCTAGAACTGTTTGGTTTTGGGACAACCACCAAGCCGGCGCACCAATCTGTAGGTTCCTCCACCCGGCTGATGACACCCAGCTCCTCCATTTTGTGGAGTTCCTCCTTTACTTTTCCCACTAAAGGCAGAGGAATTCTCCTAGGGGCTTTGAGTGAGTATGGAACCACATCAGGTTTGAGTTTAATGCGGTATGTGTGTTGCACCTCACCTAGTCCAGTGCAGAGCCTGGGGTACACAGTTTTTACAGTGTCCATTGATATAGAGTTCACACGCGCCAAAAGACCAAGAGCTGTGATGGCAGGCAGTCCAAGCAGTGGTGTGGTGAGGTTCTTAACAACATAGACTTTTTCTGTTGTACTCTTGTCCCTGTAGGTAAGCTGTAATTTTGTGTAACCTGCAACATCCAGTGGTGTTCGGCCAGGGCCTAACAGAGGTTTCACTGGTTTGAGAAGAGCAGGTTTTTCAGCACTGGGAAACAGTCTGTTCAAATCTTTCTGAGCCATGGCTGTGACGTCTGCACCTGTATCAAGTTTAAATGTTAGTGTTGTCTCATTTATCTTTATATCAGCTGTCCATGCCTGATTTTCTGTGGTCACAGCTCCAAGGAAGAAACTTTCCTCCTCTTCCTCCTTCCACAAGGAGTGTAGTGTTGTCGCATTTGTCTTTATATCAGCTGCCCATGCTTGATTTTCTGTGGTCACAGCTCCAAGGAAGAAACTTTCCTCCTCTTCCTCCTCTTCATCCTCTTCGATGCTTTGCACCTTTTTGCTGAATCTGCACACACGCTGATAGTGTCCTTTCTTCCCACAGAAATTACATTTTGCATCATTAGCAGGACACTCATATTTAGGGTGAGGGGAGCCTCCACACTTGAAACACTTTGTACTTGATGTGCTTCTGCTGTCGACCTGTGGATGTGTTTTAGCATTTTTATTTTTAAACTTGTTATATTTGGATTTATCAAACTGTTGTCTGCTTTCAACAACTCTATCCACAGAGCTGACACTTGTCTGCATTACACTGGCTTCACATCTCAGAGCACTTTGTTGCTTTTTAATCTCTTCTGATTGTCTTGCCATGTTTACAGCTTTCTCCAAGTCCAAATTTTTCTCCATTTGCATACGCTCTGACAGTCTGATGTCTGCTAAGCCCACTACAATTCTGTCTCTTATTAATTCCTCGTGGAGCGGTCCATAATTGCAGTGCTCAGCTAATGCATGCAGGGCTGTAACAAATGCATCCACTGTTTCATTTTGCTCTTGTTTGCGCATATTAAATCGTGCGCGTTCATAAACAACATTTTTCTTGAGTATGAAGAAGTTCTGGAACCCTTCTTTCACTTTTTCATACTGGCGCTGGTCTGCATCGTTTAGCTTTAATCCTCTCAGGACATCATCCGCTTCATCTCCCATGCAGTATATTAAGGTGTTTACCTGGTTTTCATCAGAACTCAACGACAAGCTACTGGCCTGGCGGAACCTCTCGAAGCGACGGATCCATTTTGTCCATTCATGTGGCTTCGAAAAATCAAAAGGCTCCGGCGGCTGGATGCTGAACGTAGCACTGGGAGTGTTAGCCGCTATGCTAACTCCTGCCCTCGGCTGCTCGTTTTCTTCAGACATCTTAAAAATAGCTGTAGCTCGTCTTTCCTCTTCTTGTCCACGTCAGACAGACTCCTCAGCAACTCACCACTTCTGACACCATGTCGTGTTCTTATATTTAAGAACAAATACGTGGGACTTCATGTGCTGGCAAACACTCACTTTATTAGTCAGATCAACGTCAGCCTCATGCTGCATAAACACGTCACATCCTGTAGTGTGTAACGTTCAAGAACACTCGTTAATAACAGTTACTATCATGAACACCACATACATCTTGGATATGGGAAACAGACAAAACAGAGAACAACCTCCCGCAGCAGAATGCTACTGGACAGTTGATAAGCTAGCAGCTAGCTAGTTCTACTAGACCTCTCTGTTCCTCAGTCCACTGCCTGTGTTGAAGTTTTAACCTGTGACATGCAAGGAGATTCTTCCTTCAACCCCCCTGAAGAAATAACAGGTGAGTAAAATAGCATCAAACATGCAGCTCTGTAAAAATGAACAGACCACTGCACTGTTAGCCTGTTATCATTTGAACTCTTTCTGTGTTGAAAAAATATACAGTAGTAGTTTCCACAAGACAAACATGTTTTATTAACACATTATTTGAGGTCTAACAGCACTGCATCTTTGAAAACATTTCTGCCATTTCTCTGTTTCTGTAAGTTATTCGCACAGTTTTGCTGGGAGCATCGGTGACATGCTGTCACAGAAAAAAAAGCAATCCTGTCATTTTGATTTGATTTGATGTTTATTCATTCATTTTAAAAGAACAATACAAGACAGTTTCATCAGATACAAGAATACAAGTAGGATAAAATGAAGGGAGCAGAAAGAAGATGAAATCTTATTATATCTGCCCCTTATTTCACAGTTTGTTCAACCAATGATAACCTTCAAACTACATCACAAAATGAATAATTCTACTTAATTTTTCTAACTGTAATATACAAACTACATCACAAAATGAATAGTTCTACTTAATTTTACTAACTGTAATACACAAACTACATCACAAAATGAATAATGTGTTATAATAATGTTATAATAATGAATAATAATAATTATATAATAATGTCATCAATGTGTATATAAGCATACAGTTTAACTATACACAAGACTGTTTTGTTTATTGTCAAATATGAATTAATACTTTGTTTTACAGCAGCAACTGGCCACCAACTCCTCGCTGACAAAGGGTTTGATGTCAAGTCAGAGGTGGAAAAAGGGGAGCTAGTCTGAACCTGCCCCATTTTCTGCATCCAGGACACAAGCAGTTCACTGAGGAAGAGGTATGTATTGTACAAGGAGTGTTGTGGCCTTTTGTAGCACTAAGTGCAATAAAGTAAAAAATATCTTTGTAAGTACAGGTGTTTCCGGCAGCGTGTAACTGGCCCGGCGGGGCACAAAGATTCGCTTGCCCGCTGGGCCGACACGCATTTATGGACCTGTCAGGCCTGTCATGATCCAAATATATTTATTTTAAATAAATTCTGTCAACCGTGACATCACATTGGTTGAAGTTTTTGAAGGACATCACGCTAATCCAATGAAAACTCACAGCACTCCTCAGCTGGCTCAGTCATTCCCTCCCCAATTAGACCAAATTTATATACTGTATTCAAATCCATGTTTATTACAGTGATTGATTACTGAAATAGTCCACACATCCCAAAACAGACATTACATTGATTGTAGTACATTCAATTTAGAAATGAACCCACCAACCTTTAAATATAAAGCAACTGTGCTCTAATTTGACTTTTCATTCATTCATTCATTCTTTATTTATACAGGCTAGCCTCGTTGAGCCACGGGGACTCATTTACAAGAGGGACCTGTCTCACTCACACTCAGGGTCAATTTAGAGTTACCAATCAGCCTAACATGCATGTTTTTGGACTGTGGGAGGAAACCGGAGCACCCGGAGAAAACCCACGCATGCACGGAGAGAACATGCAAACTCCACCCAGAAAGGCCCCCGGACCGGGATTTGAACCGGGGACCTGCTCGCTGAGAGGCAGCAGCTCTACCAGTTGTGCCACCGTGCTGCACCGTGCTGACTTTTAGTGAAGTGGAACTTTTGTTTAGTTAAATTTTTTAATCTGTTAATATACAAATGCTGTTTTAGTCACATTTTAGGATTTTGAATCTCACTAGATAAAGAAAGAGCGTTTACAACAAAAACAGGTCAGTCTCTCTTATCATGGTGACCTAACCAGGCCGAAAGAAAATTCTCTTTGTGACTCTGCTGTTGTCAGATCTGTTCTCTAGTTTATAGTTCGGCTCTTTGGTCATCCAATGAATTAGCAACAAAACCCCATAAACATTACAATGTCTAAAGTCTCGAAGTTGTCAGAGAAGGCATCGTTTAAAAAAAATATTAGCAGGTTACTTTCTGTCCTTGTCCTTTAACAAGTGAAATGACAAACACAAACACATCTTCTGGTATGTGTTGTTTCTGTTTGTGACTTATATAAATAATATGTGTGCAGTGTATAAATAATGTGTGTGCAGTGAACCATTCTTCACTGCATGGCTGTTTGCGTGTATCTGCCTCAATTAAATCTGATTGTGCTTGTGAGACATTTTTAAGATGTTTTGAACGTCTGGCAGGTCTCTCTGATGGCGTGGAGACTGGACAGGGGCCGCGGTCGTCAGTTACTTCATCTGCCGGAGGGTCTGGATCGAGAAACCGCAGCCAGGGGCTTTGAGCATACCTCAAAAGAAAAAAACATGAAGTTTTAAAATCTAGATAAAATAAAGGAATTAAAGGTACATACAGATAAGTGTTAGTGATTTTTAATGTTTACTACTTCACCTGCAATAGGTCAACAATGGCTCCACGCTCAAAATGTCCTTGTGAAGACCAGCCAGCAGTGATGGGCTCATTCCGGTCATCAGGATGTCGTGGGTCAAAACGCAGGCTGTTCAGCGTTCTCCTGGAAAACTTCTCGACGCAGATGTCATAACTTAAATGACACCAACATGAAAAATGTGGTTGATATCAAACACATATTAGCAAATCTGTTTGTAGAAGTGTTTTTAAAAAAAGGTCCAAAAACTATTCCAGATCTTACAATTGTAGAAAACATTTAAAACAGTGCATATGTCATTGCATTTATTTCTTATCTAGTGCCACTAGAAAACAACAATAATTAACACAATACAATAAACTACAATTGTACAATGTTGAATAGTTTTTTGACTGGAATAAGACAAAATAAGTGATATTGTATTATTCCAGTTGTTGGTGAAGTTTGACTGAAAGTCACCTTTCTGGGTATTTGTGTTATAAGCGTAATATGAAATTTCTTCAGGAACACTGATTAAACTCACTTTAATTAACACAATACAATAAACTACAATTGTACAATGTTGAATAGTTTTTTGACTGGAATAAGACAAAATAAGTGATATTGTATTATTCCAGTTGTTGGTGAAGTTTGACTGAAAGTCACCTTTCTGGGTATTTGTGTTATAAGCATAATATGAAATGTCTTCAGGAACACTGATTAAACTCACTTTAAAACTTGCAGCTCATCCAAGTAGCAGGTGCAGTTCGGTTTTGGGCTGGTCCCTTCCATGTACAAGGCAACTGGGTGCAGGTTGGTTTAGAATTCAGGATTCAGGATAAAGGGCCGTGACAGCCCCTGGTTTACTCCTGAACTAGCTGACCTCCTGCACTGGAGAGATCATCTTTGGGCCGCAGCAAGAAAATCACACTCAGACACTGATTGGTTGAAATTTCGGCAGCTAAGGAATAAATGCACAACTGCCATCAAAGCCGCAAAACGTAACTACTTCTTATCTCAGACCTCCAAAAATCTAAACGATCCTAAAAAATTCTGGAAAACCATCAAATCTCTCTCAGGCACCCCCCAATCATCTGACCTCCCATCACAATTTCTTGTTGACTCTGTTCCTGTGTCAAATAAGCACGAGATCCTGAACTGTTTCAATAAACATTTTGTTGCTTCTAGTTCATTATTTGACACAGTTACAAATGGAAAATCAGCCACTTCATCTAATAATCAAACTTCTACAAATCAAATCCCTCCTACAAGTCAACCATCTGTTAATCACACCTTCTCTTTTTCTCCGTTCTCAGTCAGTGAGGTAAATAAACTGTTAAATGATCTTGATCCTAAAAAATCTGCAGGTCCAGATGAACTTCCACCTTATTTCTTAAGGCTGGCTGCTCATATCATCACAGTCCCTGTGACCCACATCTTTAATCTGTCCATAAGCCAAAACACCATTCCGGATGCTTGGAAAACAGCCTTTGTTCTTCCTTTGCTGAAGGGAGGTGACCCCACCTCACTGAACAATTATCGACCGATCTCTAAACTCTGCATTTTAGCCAAGGTTCTAGAAAAACTGATAAACTCTCAGATCAAAAATTATCTGGACTCATTTAACATCTTACCTCTTCATCAATCTGGTTTCAGGAAAAAACACAGCACAACAACTGCTTCTCTGAAGGTTCTGAATGATGTTGTTGAAGCATTGGATGCTAAGGACTATTGTGCTGCACTTTTCTTAGACCTGTCTAAAGCTTTTGACACTGTGGATCATAACATCCTGTGTCATAAGCTCTCAGAAATCGGTTTCTCTGATCACACCATCGGTTGGTTTTCTAACTATCTTTCCAATCGGAGGCAATGTGTTCAACATAACGGTACTTCTTCCAGCTATTTAACAGTTAAAAATGGTGTACCACAAGGCTCAGTTTTAGGACCAACCCTCTTTACAATCTACATAGCTAATGTAGGTCACTGCATCCCTGATGCATCCTTACATTTCTATGCTGATGATACAGTTGTTTACTGCCGAGCTAAAACAGTAGCTAAGGCTTTCCAGTTACTGCAATCCGCTTTTGACATCATCCAGTCAGATTTGTTCCGTCTCAAACTTGTCCTAAATGCTGATAAAACAAAAGGGATGTTTTTTTCAATAGGAAGGCGGTTCCAGGATCTTCCTCTGATTTTGGGTCGGGCTCTCCAATCTCTGGAGCTGAGGTCACCGAGGTGGTTAAAAAGCTCCGCGGTGGCAGGGCTCCGGGGGTGGATGAGATTCGCCCTGAGTTCCTTAGGGCTC
>JBBPBX010033425.1:3452-14103 GCA_038048925.1 Garcialebias charrua
ATACACACACATATACATTATATATATATACACACATATACATGTATATATCTATACACACATGTGTGTGTATGTATATATATAGCTCAGTAAAGCTTAAAACACTAAATGTTTACACTTAAAATTCTGAGTCCACAAATGTTTTTCTTAATTGTTTCAACATGACTGAAGACAATCTAACTCTGTTGATTATATTGTTTTTATTCCAACTTCCTACATTCAAGATAATGAAAGTATGCTAAAGTTGAAAGAAATGCAATATTTTATTGACAAGGTTAGAGAAACGCCAAAGGGCTTATAAATCAGGCTGAAAGACAGAATACTCTTCACCTCGTCTCTCAGCTGAATATTGACCCGTCACCATGCTCAGTGTCACAGAGCGAGTTTTAAACCTGTACAAATCTTACCTCCAGTCAGCGTTCAAACTGCCATTGCTCCACATTTGTCACAAAAGATTAGTGCAGTTTTCACACAAGATGTCTGAAGCTTACTCTAGCTTCTTTCTCACTTTGTGGTTAGGCAACTTGATTTCTTGCTTTCATTCTTTTCCAACCACTCTTTAAAGGGGACCAAAGATGCAAAATTCACTTTTTAATGTTTTTTTTACTCTACTTTGGGTATTTACTTCTTTAAAAAACAGTCCTAGGGCCAAAGAAATACACCCAGTGGTATATTTACTCCAAGTAGATTTATTTTTCAGGGATATAAATGTCTCGTTTTCAAATCCTGCAGCTTGTGACGTCACAAGCTGCAGCCACAACCCACCCCAAACCTGAGTTCAGCCCCTCACCTAGCAACCCCTGGTTAGGCTCAACTCCTTCAGTATAAAAGACGTGACGGTTGTTTTTCCTGATTTCATCTCATCTTTTGTTTAAATGTTCTTAATTTCATGTGTACAGCACTTTGTTGCAGCTGTGGTTGTTTTAAATGGCTTTATAAATAAAGTATAATTGTTATTTTTACGTTTTAGTTCAATTTTTAGCGTATTAGCGATCGCTCCCAACGAGCAGCCGGCAGACATAAAACGAGCAGATCACCGCTGCCTGACCATGCAACGAGCGGAGCAAAGCGGGCGGGGATTGGACATGCCGGCGAAGGGACCATCTGCCGCCGGGAGCTGCTGGCTTTTGAGGACCGTGCGTCTGATCAGAGGTTTCCTCATACGGATAAATTATCTGGAAACACTCGGTGAACTTTGTGTATGTGTCTGGACTGGAGCAGCAGCCGCGGATCTCTCCCAAAGCGCTGCATGCAATGAGCGGAGCTAAGCAGGCGGAGGAGGAACGAGCTAACATTAGCCTCGGATTCGGGTGGGCTAATGCTAACAGGTGCAGCAAATGGCGGCACGCGCATACGGCTTTCGGTAAGTTATCTTAAGCTAGCACTAGCCATTTCTAAAGTGCATGAAATGCTAACGTAAACCCTTTAGAGGGCGGAGTTAATGTAAACAGATTTTTGAAGGGCGTGGCCTTCAGAGCTCATTATCATAAACCGGTCGTTCTGAACGGAAGTGAGAAAAGGCAGAACTAGAAAGGGGATATTTTATTATCTAATAATTATTTTGTGTATTAAATTGAATGAACATGGTCTGGATAGCCCATAGACATACCATAAAAATTTATAAAACCAATATTTGGTCCCCTTTAAAACATTTCAACAACTCTCTCAACATTTAAACTTGTCCTGCTCTTTGTTGTGAATGTATAAAAACTTTGAAAGTGGAAAAACACAAATGCTATTGCCTCCTTCTGGGTAGGTGAAATGGGTCTGTTTATGTGTTGGTACCCGTGGAGTTGTGGATCTGACACGACCCCCGGGGGCTAGGATGTTAGCGACTCGATACACAGAAGGAAAGACAGAAAGAAATAAAGCAGGACAGCTATGTTTCACAATAGACAGGAGGATTTTCTCTGATGTGTGCAGTTGTGTCTGATCACAGCAGTCACTCACTTCTGACAGTCAAGTGACAGTGATCAAGTTTTCAACACCAGACAAAGCTAAAGACATTTCCCTCTCCTTCCAAAGAAGGACAATTTTTATGTTGAACTGTTTGTTTTTTACATTTGGATGCTGATTTTATTTTTTTCCCACTGACATAATGTGAATCTATATCAGCCTCTATATGCTTGAAAACCTATCATCTCTTCCACATACAGTATAGCCATTAAAGCTACTGTATGTAACTTTTCTAAAAATACATTTTTAACATATTTCTTCACTCTGTCACTATCTCCTGACAGACTGATGTTAGACAGGTAATCTCTGAAAAAAACTATAGTCCTCTGGCTTCTCCAGGTGGTACTACAAGCATTTCTAAAAACCCACAGTGACTTGACGTTAACCAGCCAATAAAAACAGAGTTTTTAACCAGCCAATAAAAACTGAAAGTTATGCACCATAACTCATGTTCCCTGAAGGAAGGGAACGAGGTGCAACACTATTGCTATGGGAAATTGCACCCCTGTGCGATTACATGAAGGAATACATTCACGCCTTTACGGTAGGGGGCGTCAGCGTCAGCCCAGAGGCCCCGCCCTCTGGGTACTTAAGACGCGGACACCATCCAAACGGTCTCCAAGTGCACTTCACCGAGCTTCAGCATTGAAAAGGGCCAACTGTGTTGCACCTCGTTCCCTTCCTTCAGGGAACATGAGTTATGGTGCATAACTTTCAGTTCCCTTAACAGTCAGTCACTCGGTGCAACACTATTGCTATGGGAACGTAATTCATTCACGCCCTTGAAATGCTCAGTAAAATGCATGCTTGTGAGAGCTTCTGCCTTTATACAATAGGCATCTCTCGGCCGCTCTCTACAGTGTATGTAGAGGGCACCGCCGGGAATGGAGCGTCACATGCAGAAACATCAACCTGATGTTACCACCAGACATATTGGAAGAACCTCATACTGTACCGAGGCAGCACAGGCGTGCTCCACTGATACAATTGTTCACCATCTCCTACTTCCCCAGACAAACTGGGAAGGAGGAGGAAAAGGCCAAAGAGGCAAAAAAACCATTAAGCCATTGACACTTCAGATGGCATCATTTAGGTATAGAACAAGTTTGTACACAGGGTGACCTTTGACCTCTCAGTGGCAAGTCTGTACACAGGGTTTCCCCCACTGATGTTATTCCCCCCCCCCTTTTTTTTGTTTTAAAGGAGGAGCAGCCAGGCCCTAGGCCTTTAGCCTGTTCCCTTCAGTGGCCAGGCTGAAAGCTGCCACAACTCCGGACGTGGGTGGAGAAGCTGCCCATGTGCCTGAGTCAGCAGGTCCTTGTGAGAGGGCAGCTGCCATGGTGCCCCTGACAGCATTGAGATTAACTCCGGGAACCACGGTTTCTGTGGCCACCTGGGGGCTATTAGAATCAGGGAGAGGGCCCCTTTGCTTACACTCTCCAGCGTCACCTGGATCAGAGGGACAGGTGTTAAAGCGTAATACAACACCCCTGCTGGCCAGTCATGGGCCAAAGCATCCGTTCCCAACGGTGCATCTGTTTCTTTCAGAGAGAAATAGAGGTCGCATTGTGAGCTGGCCCGGCACGCGAACAGGTCTACAGAGGCTCTTCCAAATCGTGACCAGACCTGATCCACGACCCGTGGGCTCGGCCTCCATTCCAATGCCAAGAGAGGCCCTCTTGAGAGGGCATCCTCTCCGTAGTTCAGCTCGCCCAGAATATGAGTCACCCTGAGCGACAATATTCTCGGGGCACACCACGTGAGCAACCTTTGTGTCAGACCGGGGAGAGCTCGGGATCTTGTCCCTCCTTCCCTGTTGATGAAGGACACCGTGGTTCTATTATCTGATTTTACTAAGACATGCTGTCCTGTAATCAGACCTTTGCCAAAAAAGTATTTTATTGACAGGAACATGGCCAAAAGTTCCAGGAAGTTGATGTACAATCTTACTTCCTGCTCTTTCCAAAGGCCTTAGGCATTCTGGTTTCTGCAGACTGCCCCCCATCCTGTTTTCGAGGCATCTGTTGTGATGACCACACAGGATGACACCCGTCTCAAGGGGACTCCCTCCGTGAACACGGACAAGTCTCTCCATGGTTCTAAGGCCCTTAGGCACTCTGAGTCGATCCAAACTTTTCCTGCTCGCCTAAACGGGGCAGGTTGTGTTTGTTGGTTTAGCCATATTTGTAAGGCCCACATTTTCAACAATGCATGTGGCATACAGGGTATGTCCGCCGCCAAGAGGCCTAAAAGGTGTTGGAATGTTTTCAGGGGGATCCGCTGATTCAGATTAAACTTTGCCAGGCAATGGCGAATTGAGGAAATGCGTTCCTCCGAGAGCCATGCTCTGTACCGGATGGTGTCGACCTGTCCTCCTAGAAATACGGTAACCCGTGATGGAGTCAGGTCGCTCTTCTGAAGGTTTATGACAAAACCAAGAGCCTCCAGGTGAGAGATCACCCTCTGGGAGTGCGAATGAGCCTGCATTCTGCTTCCGGCCAGAATCAGGAGGTCATCTAAGTAATTCATAATTCTGACCCCTTGATTCCTGAGGGGGGCCAGCGCTATGTCCAGACATTTTGTAAATGTACGAGGAGCAGTCTTTAAACCGAAGGGTAAAGCCTTGAATTTGTATGCTTTTCCTTCGAATGCAAAGCAGAGATATTTTTTGTGCCTCCTCCAAACGCCCACGTGGAAATAGGCGTCCTTCAAATCCACTGTACATGCGTAGTCTCCCGGTCTCACAGACTGGAGGACCTGCCTCAGTGTGAACATCTTGAATTTAAACGTTCTTATTCTCTTGTTCAGCGTCCTGAGATCAAGGATCGGCCTCAGGGACTGATCTCTTTTAGGCACCAGGAAGTACTTGCTGTAGTGACCGGAGCGGAGTTTATGTTTCGGGACAACACTTATTACTCCTTTCTGTAGCATCGTTGATACTTCCTTCCTCAGCACATGTGCGCGTGCTAGGTTAATGTTCGACTGCAACACCACCGTGAAGCGGGGCAGTCCTTTGAGGAACTGCAGCCCGAGACGTACCGTCGACATGATCCATTCGTTTGGCAGACACGCCCTCCAGGCCTGCGCATGCGCCGCGAGCCTGGAAGGCATGTTTATCTGTAATTTATTTTGTGTGTGTACGGGAGGGGTGGCCTTTGACCCCTCTCGCATGTTCCTGAGCAAGCTGGTATACCCAACAGAGGACTTCACGAGGTCTGAACGTTTCAGGTAGCACTCGTGCGTCCTACTACGGTTCATAGTCTGACCTAACAAACTGTGTTTCATAAAGATGGTGTTTGAGTCAAGAACCAGGGCAGATTGTGCTTTGGTACTTTTAATTTTGTGTATGGATGAAACAGTGCTTGTTTTTATTACACAAACAGTAGATGAGTCATTTTTTAGAGTGCACACACATGTCACCAGCTCCTTGTAACGTGTTACTAACGAAGTCTGGGCTCAGAGAGTTCGGTTCCCGTACCACATAGGCGGGCAAACCTGTAAAATTATGGATTTGTCCCGCTTCATCAGGCCCGAATCTGCTTCCCAACTGGGTTCATCGAAGAGGTCCTAGGCCGAGTCGCCTGGCGATGAAAGGGCTCTCCATCGCCAGTAGGTCTCTTCTGCGGAGGGCGACGTATGGCCTCCCCGGGGGGGCAAAACTTTTCCTTGGCAACCCCTCACGGAGGGCTTCCGCCTGTTTACGCCTTTGCTCCAGCCTGACCTGGATGCGCTCCAGGGCTCCCCCGAAGAGACCTGTCGGCTCGATCGGGTGTTGAAGAAAAAGGGACCTCTGGCTTCCGGGAGGTCTGTTAAAGTCATCCACAGGTGGCGCTGAGCGACAACCATTTCCGCCATTGCCCTGTCCTTGGCGATGGCTATTGTCCCCATCATGCGGAGCACGAAGTCAGAGGCCCTGCGGGCCTCCTCCAGGGCCTCTGCTGCGGCCTGTTCATTTGTTGTTACCTGGAGCTCCTGCAGCTTTTCTGCTAGGTACACTTGTAACATGGTCGAAGCGTTCATTGCATGAGCCACGGAGCCCTGAGCCTGGTAGCACTTGTCGAGCTGTTTCTCCGAAGCGCGGTAGGATTTGCTGGGCAGTGTTGGCTTCGCACCCGCTGTAGCGGGAGCCAGATGAGCCGCCAGGGCCTCCTCTATCTGCGGGGCGCTGGTGAGTCCTGCTGTGTCCATCCCGGCGACATCCAGGAACTAGGGGTGCAAACGCGCAGCAAAAGTGAACAGCGTTCCACAACTTGAAACGCGCATCAAAATGAAAACAGCGCGCTGTAAAAAGTGAACAGCGTTCCATGTAGCTGCAACGCAAAAAAGAAAACAGCGCTCCAACAGATGAGACGTACTGCAAAAGATGAGACGCACTGCAAAAGGTAAATCGCGCTCCCAAACACGGTCGACCTGCAAACTCCGAGCGACCTGCAAATAGGAAAAGCTACAACGGAAGTGCTCAAGACCACTAGGGGCAGTCGAACAAAGAACAAATCATAAAGCATATTATTGTTTTCGGAATGGCACTATAGTTATGTGTGTATTTTGACTTATTTATTTTAAGAATATTTTACACTTATTCGAAACTATCTCATTGTATTTGTTTTAATACAGTGCGGAAGGAATGCAAAGCATGTACGCCACGTTGGGTAATACAGTGCGGAAGGAATGCAAAGCATGTATGCCACGTTGGGTCAATGGTCTAAGTCTTAGGCTTTAAAAGATGTCTTTTGATGCGGGAGACCCGAGTTCGATTCCCGGTCTCGGAATTTTTGTGGTTTTACTTTCTTTTTTTTAAAGCCTTTTGTTTTGGATAGATCGGGTGGGATAGATAAATACATCTACATGTTTATTCTTTGTTGATGCTTGGTTCGGTTTTTCTGTGGTTTTTCTAAGTCCAGCGTTTTCCAGAAACTACATACTGCAGCTTTAAAGGAATAGTTCAGTGTGTTTGAAGATTTTTCTTTTGGAACCACCTCATTAACTGGAGGAACAAGGTCAGGACAAAAATGGGCTGTTGACATCTCCAAATGACTCCAGTCTAAAAAATGTCTAATCTGTTCATGCAAACACTATTTTATATTTATTTTACTGCTCTCAGTTTCAAATTACATAGTTATTCCTGAAAAAATCTTATGGTTGTGATGGTGCCTCACTGCACCAGAACTGCTACAGCTAATGCTGCTGGTTGCTGGTTGTGCTTGCTCATAATAACCACGTCATATTTTTTACTCAATCATGTAATGTGAAACATATCAATGAAAAGGGTTATAATTTTATTTATTTATTTGCATGAACGGCAATGTAAGTTTTGAGATTGGAGTTGGTTTGATAGGGTGACAATCCACTTTAATGCTGGTGTCACTTGGACTAGCCATTAGCTTGTCAATCTAGACTAAAACAAAAACAAACAAAAAAAACTCTTATTTCTCCGAAATGTTGTTTAAAATATATCTTAAAGGAGAAATGTAATCAAATCTCAAAAAATCGATATAACAAGAATTTCATTTAGTAAACAACACACATAAACATACTTCAGTAACTTAAATGTTTTTTTTAACGTTTTTCCTGCTAAATTCCAAAGTCTGGAGGTCTGGAAGGAAATGACGCAATTTGAAGTACAAGTAAATGACGCATATTTGTCCTCCGCGCTATTTTCTAAATAACACTGAAGCTACAAACCCATCCTCCTGTCTGTCATTTAAAATGGAAGCAGAAGACTTTTTTGAATTTGAAGAAATGCAGTGGAGTGGTGGTAATGGATTTACAACCAAATCAGTTTGAACTTGAAGCGACAGCTGGATCTCAGACGGCTGCGGACACCTTCCTCTCCCCGCTGCTGTGGGAGCCAGCGCCCGTCGCAGCGGTGACCTGCCGCGGCGGAGCAGCAGGAGGAGGAGGATGGTGCTAGTCTCGGTCTGTGTCCGTGAGCGGAGAAGCGGAGCCCAGTATAGCGGTGCTGAAAGCGGCTTCTCGCTCGACATTTCCCCTCGGAAACAGGGAGGAGAGGAGCGGCCGCCACTGATCTCAGAATTCTGACGAGTGACAGAGTTGGCTACGTGGAATGGTAAGAATAAAACTTATAGCAAATATGTGTCTGAGCTGAACTTTTCCTTAATAAATGAACGTAATTGTGAAATGAGCTGGATTTAAAAATTTGTTTCGCTACGTCTGATGAAACAAAACGTGCATGCGCAGCAACAGACGTGCACGCGCCGCACAGACCTGCATGTACCGGTATTTTTAATTTTAACAGGAGAAACACCTACAAAAATAAATTGTTAGCTGACTTTTTTTTAAGAGTGTGTCTCAGTTAAATTTTTTTAAATAAATGATTACAAATCAGCTTATTTTAGCACGTAAATAACACCGAGCGCGCACACAGAAAAAAGCATTTCCGCGTTTCATGCAAGCTGACTTTCATTAAAATTTAACTTACAGAAACGCCTAAAAAATATTTGTTAGCTGCCTTTTTTATAAGAGTGTGTCTCAGTTTAATTTTTGTTAATAAATGATAACAAAGCAGCTTATTTTAGAACGTACCGGTAAATAACACCAGGCGAGCACACATAACTGTTTATCATATTCAACAACAGGCACGGCACGGGGGAGCTGGCCCATTCCCGCAGACGAAACGAGAGATACGCCATGGATTCGATGAATGGTGACGTCTCGCTCTCTGTGTGCTCTGAGGGAATGTGAAGAATCTGGATTAAATTGGATTACGATGGCAGCGCTTTGCTTTTTTTGGCGTTTTGTGGAGCACTGGCCTATCGGCAAATGAGGGAGAGCTTCAGCAGGACCTACTGCTGGAAACACCCGATCTGATCTGCGCAGTGAACTCGGAAATCAGCTGCTTAGGAGCTAATCTGGAGGTGAACATGAACACGATCTGAGGATCGCAGATCATCCGCTCGGATTGGGACTCTGGACGTTGGTGGTCAACACCTAAGAGACACAGCTGGGCCAGAGGAAAAAGTCCAGAATTGGACCATATCAGAGTTGCCCAACAAGACTCAAGGTTGAAGGAATTATACTGTCTGCCTGAAGTGAAAAATATTTGTAATCCTTATCTGACTTTACCCTAAACAACCTTGGAAAAAGGCTGGATGTCAAATTTCTCCTGAGATGTGTTTTTCTGAGGCAAACAGCTGCACTATCGCTACCCCCTACCCCCCGGAGAACTTTTTCTATGAGCGTTATCGGAGGCCGGCTGATTTCACCTCAGAAACTGTTTGCTATCTGGAATGTCTCATGGACAGAAGTCTCGTTGCCTCAGTCTCAAAATGCAACATGTGATTGTCTTAAATGTGCTTCTGGTATAGTTTTTACTGTCTCATGTGGTGTCTTGGTAGACAAAATGTGATACATTTTTTTTAATACCAACGCTGTGACCCTCATGGTCCTTTCCTTGTTTTTCACACCTTTGACCTTCATCCCGATATGGATGGGAGAGGCCGCGCTGAAGAACATAATGTGATATGATGTCTCATGTGGTCTGAATAAGCAGCAGCTTCACACACTCACCCCCCCTTCCGGATGACTGTGCGTACATATTCACGCTGTACTGGTGAAAACTTGTGCAATGTTAATAAAAGTACTCTCTGACTCTGACATATCTCTGGAACTGCTCCTTTTAGGAGGATCTAAGTACCTTTTTTTTTTTTTTTACAAATCAGCAATGTAAAAAAGGTGTTGAGGTAATTATGACCAAATGTAACTTAATTGTCAGTTTGATGTGATGAAATGTTTTTTGTTTACAATATAAATGAAGCTACACAATACTGTATGAGGGACAACCGTGGCACGACCTACGTCATACCTGGGAGCGAGAGCAGGCGGGGGGAGGGGTGTCAAAAACACCGGATGAGTTTTTTCCACTTTGCAAATGCTAAATTTGAGTTAGGATGAAATTTTTGACTTGTGAAAATTTCTCAACAAGCTTATTTTATGCTTTTCATTAGACTACTATTAGCTTAAAAACACTTTTCATTTCTCCTTTTTTTTTCATTCAACCTTTATTTATACAGGCTAGCCTCGTTGAGTCACGGGGACTCATTTACAAGAGGGACCTGTCTCACTCACACCAAACAACCATCCACTCTCTCACTCACACCTAGGGTCAATTTAGAGTCACCAATCAGCCTAACATGCATGTTTTTTGGTCTGTGGGAGGAAACCGGAGTACCCGGAGGAAACCCACGCATGCACGGGGAGAACATGCAAACTTCACCCGGAAAGGCCCCCGGACCAGGATTTGAACCGGCAACCTTCTCGCTGAGAGGCAGCAGCTCTACCAGTTGTGCCACCGTGCTGCATTTAAACAAATAAGATATAAATTGTTGATAACCAGTTCAAAGAACCCCACTTTAAATTATCTGAGAATTGTTACTTTAAAGGTGTTTCTACCCGTGTACTGAATTTCCTCTTTATTCGATAAAGCCTCAGCACTTTAAGCATAATACCGTATTTTTTGGACTATACATCGCACTTTCTTCATAGTTTGGCCAGTCCTGCAACTTATAGTTCAAAGCAACTTATATATGCTTTGTCCCTGTTCGTGACACAATTTTTCACTGACGCGTTAAATGTTAATTCATACTGACATGAATCAAAGAGTAAACATTACCATTTGCAGCCACGAAAGGGTCCTCTAGGCTTTTGACAACTAGATGTTCCTCTACTGCTACACCCC
>JBBPBX010033426.1:0-14262 GCA_038048925.1 Garcialebias charrua
AACTCAAAGCACCTACACAGGTTGACCCAGGTGTCATTAAATTGCTTCAGTTTGGTTCAACTGTTCGATCAGTTCGGTTCAATATGGGAAAACTTCAGACAACAACTGGCCAGAAGACCATCATTGATCCCTCCATAGGATGGGTAAGCTGCAAAAGTTCATAGCTAAGGAGGCTGGCTGTTCACAGAGTGCTGTGTCCAAGTGTATCAATGGGAATTCTAATGGAAGGGCAAAATGTGGAAGGAGAAGATGCATCAGCAACAGAGATGAATGGTCTTCAGCGGATTATCAAACAGAGAAGATTCCAGAATTTGGCAGAGATCCAGAAAGAGTGGAATAAGGCGGGAGTCACAGCTTCAAAAACCACCACATTCAGACGCATCCGGGAGATGGGCTACAACTGTCAGGTTCCTCTGTCCTCTTTTCAGATTAAAGTAAAGTGTGCCTTTCATTCGTACATCAAAGACCAAGGGTTTGGAGGAAGAAGGGTGAGGAACAGAGCCTTGAGGTCCAGTAAATATCCACAGTCAGTCATGATTTGGGGTGCAATGTCCGGTGCAGGCGTTGGTAAACTCTGCTTTCTTAAATCCATGGCCACTGCAACAGTCTACCAGAATGTTTTAGAGGACTTCATGATTTCTTTTGCTGAGGGTATGGAGATGCAGATTTCATCTTCCAGCAGGACCTGGCCCTTGCCCATGCCGGCAGAAGCACCAAAGCCTGGTTTTGATGCCCATGCCACAGCTTGACTGGCCAGCCAACTTGCCGGACCTAGACCCCATTGAGAATCCATGGAGTATTCTCAAGAGAAAAATGAGGGGCACCAGACCCAACAACAAAGAAGAGCTGACAGCAAGCCTCAAGGAAATCTGGGCTTCCATAACTCCCAGGCAATGCCACAGGCTGATTGTCTCAATGCCACGTCGCATCAAGGCAGTGATTAAGGCAAAGGGATTCCCAACCTAGTAATGAAGGTTGACATATTGTTTTGAAAGTTGGACTTGAAGCCCAGCATCATGAGTCACTGACTGGTCCCAAGAACACCACATGGCAACTCCCAATAAGTGAGTTCTGCTGGCTTCAAATCACAACAATAAGAGACGGCAGGAACATTTGGTTTATCCATCCGTTTATTCCTTTTCTTTATCCACTTCTCCTTTCCGAATCAGAAATACAGTATTTGGAAGCTCTAGGAACCGCAAATAAGCCTGCAGTCTAAGAGTGAAGTGCTCTGTTAGGAAAATATGGAACAATAAGTTATCGAATATAAGATGGAGCTAGGTTGTTGAGAGCTTTGTAGGTTAGAAGTAAGATTTTGAATTTTACATGTATTCTGAATTGGAAACCAGTGTTTGTGATCTTCACAGAACTACTTACGACCTGAACTATGGCTTTAATTGCTGCATTTTTACAAATAGCTGTATGTCCATATTTCAACAGTTCAGTATTGTATTTATTGTCATCTGACTCCTCTACATTTTTTTTACCTTGTCATAGTGGACCAATCCATATATGGCCTTGATGACAGCTAATGTTATAATTCAATAACGCCCTGACAAATGTGGTTCTCAAACACACCGATACTCATTATTTCATGACAAGCAGCCACTATTGCACCGTCAGCAGATCACAGCCTGAATCCTTGCTTCAATTTTTATTAAAGCCAGCTAAATCTTGGACTGGCATGACCCCCGGACACATGTCCACTCTCTAAGATGACCTCACATTCAGAGAACTCAGAAGTGTTTCCATTTTTGAGATGACATATGATTTTATTCTTGTGTGATTCAGTTTCAGCAGGGTATGAATTTGAATTGATTTAATTTTTAAATATTTTATGACAGATTCTCAGGCAGGGCCAAATGAGAGTTTAAAATATTCTTCCACACAGCCTTTTTTCAATTTCATACATTTTAGGTTTTTCAAAGACAAGCTCTTAGTTAACTGAAAGCAATTTGTTTAGACTAGTTGATAAGTTATTGATAATTTCCCTAATGTATAATTTGTTACTTGCATCAAAAATAGTATGTTTTCTAAATGTTTATGCCAAGTAATGGATATCCAAAAACATTCCTGAGTAATGTTTAGGTTAAAACATGAATCATATTATAGATTCATAACCTCATTGTATCTTTTTTAAAACAACTTTTAACATGACCTCATAATTTCTACTCTCAAAATGAGTTTGGTTTGAACTGGGAAGCTGCTTGATGACAAAGCAAGTTCTGCACTTCCTTCTTTTAGTCAAAGTCAGCAATTACTACCAGAATGTACCAATTTTGTTTGTATGTTTCAGATATTTAGCTTTTTTTATTGTCATACGACACATTTCTGTCCCTTCATGAACAATTTGGTATGTAGAAAAGCCAAAGTGTGTTTAAAAGAGATTTTCCCCCACTGCTGGTCAGACAGGAAGCTAAGTGTGGTTAGCTAAGAGGAACAATACAGGGGAAGCTGATTTTCTTTTTTTTTTATTTGAACTGCGCACTCTCTACGGCTTAATCTCTGAGCAATCGAAGGACAAAAACGAGAGTTAAGGAAGTCTGTCTTTGTTCTAGAAGGGAATCCAGCTCCAGTAAGGCTTGAGGCTCTATAGGGAAACCTCGATGACAGAAGAAAAACTCTTCTACCCCACGACTGTGAGAAGAGAAAAGGATTAAGAGTTTGGGCATGGGACCAGTTATGCTGCCATTGTGAGATTTTTCCGGATTTAATGTTCCCATGTGATGTCAATTTTAGCAGGCATGAAGTCAGGAACCGGACAAGACACACATGAAAAAAGGTTATCCTGGCCTGTTTTCCTGCTGACTCTAGCTGCTGTCACCTCCTCATCTCTATCAGCTTTGTCCTTGTACCAATTAGTGGCTCTTAGAGCTGAAGTAGAGGTGCTCAAATCAGAAATCACTCGCAGGAGAGAAGGACAAGAGGCCAGGCAAAGAGGTCAGGTGAGTAAACACTCGTACAGAGATATGCACCAGAACAAACCATGAGACACAGAAGATGTTATACCTTCCATTGTGTTTTAAGGAGTGTGTCATGTCTGTGCAGACTGAAAGTATCAGGAGCAGGAGCAGTGTCCATGAGTCTCCTAGCTCTCAACATGCGTTCAACAAAATAAGGAAGAGGAGAACGTTGTTGGAGTCAGAGAGGTCAGGTAAGGCCCTTACATGTTGTTTATTTGTTTTTATTTTTTTACTATTTCTTCCTTTGGTTTTAAACTTTTGATTTAGCAGCAAACATGATCATTTATTTGAACATGTGTATTTGCATGTTTCTCATGGTACATTTTCCAAACAGTTAAGGCTAAACTCATTAATGGTTTTCTCTGAACTATTGTAGAAACATCATCCAGTTCAAACAAACACTGCCATTTAAGAAAACCTTTTTGGTTGTAGTGACGGCCACTTAAAAAGGAAAGCATCCCCCATGGTTAGGCACTACCATTTTAGAATGTTATTGGTTGTAGGAATATGCATATTTGTGGACTGTGCTGTTGCTCAGTAATATGGGATTGGAGATTTGTTTATATAGGTCATTCATTCCCCTTACAAGTGGGGTGAGGCTTTGGTTTGCATTGCTGGCAGTGAGTTGGTCCTCTTCAGGGTGGGTGTTGAACCCAGCCAGGGCTGCCTGTTGTCACCAGTTCTCTTCATAACATTTATGGACATATCCATCAAAACAGTTCATTCACGTCAGGAGGGTTTCTTTTTTTGTTGCGACGTTTCGTCCTTCATCCAAAGGACTTCATTGGTCTGAGGAGCTACAACAAACTGAGTCCCACAAGCAGCAACGCCCATATAGTGGACCAACCAGTTTGCTGGTTTATGGGGTCCGCTCTCTCCCCCATTGACTCCTCTGAGGCAGCCATAGCCAAAGTGGTTCAAAACAATTAGCATGATTATGTTGTATGGACATAATTTCTTGATGCAGCCATTGGTTGACCTATGGATTCTTTCTCTGCTGTTTGCGGACAATGTGATTCTGTTGGTGTCATGGTGCGGTGAGCTACAGCTCTCACTAAAGTTGTCCCCAGCCACATGTGAAGCGGCTGGGCTGAGGATCACCACCTTCAAATCTGAAGCCATGATCCTCAACTAGTAAAGGATGAAGCACCCTCTTGGCGTTGAAAGTGAGGTGCTACCTCAAGTGGAGGAGTTCCAGTATCTCTGGGTTTTGTTCTCGAGTGAGGGAAGAATGGAGCATGAAATCGACAGACGTATAGTACTGTGTGTACTCTGTGTCGATCAGTTGTGGTAAAGAGGGATCAATGCTGCAAGGTAAAGTTCTGTGTTTACTGGTTGGTCGGTGCCTTGCTCAAGGGCTCACATTCGTGGAAAATGAGGGAGGCAGATGTGAATGATTCACCTTTTCTACCCAAATTTTGTAGCAATGACAGGTGATTCAAACTGGTGGCCTCTTCATCACAGGCTCGCCTTCTCTCATCTTCTCTGTTTCCCTACTTCCCCCACCTTACCTGCTGTTAAACAGCTTAGCTCTGGACAGGTTTATGAACTACCAAGTAGTTTGAGTCAGACTGAAACAAATGAGTTGTCACCAACCCTAAAATAACCCGTTTCTAAAATGTTGTAGCGTTTCATGCAAATGCAGTTTTCAAAACTTTGTCGCTATGTTTTTAAATCTCTAAACAGTTCCGCTCCACCTTATCTCACTGACCTTCTGCAGCCATATGTCCCCCGGCGCTCTCTGAGGTCAGCAGACCAGATGCTTCTCTCAGTCCCTGATACTCGCCGGAAGCTCAGGTGACAGGGCTTTCTCTGTTGCAGGTCCAAGACTGTGGAATGAGTTGCCACTGAGTGTCAGGCAGGCTCCCTCACTCACGGTTTTTAAGTCTCGCTTGAAAACCCACTTCTATTCTATTGCTTTTAACACAATGTGATTTGTTTTGATCCTCTCTGTAATATACACTGTTCACCATTTTAGTTAGTTTCTGTTGCTATTTCTATCTATATTTTGTTTTTTTGTTTTCCTGTCTGCTTTGCTTGTTTGTTTCTATTGTACAGCACTTTGGTTGGCCTTGTGTCTGTTTAAGTGCTCTATAAATAAAGTGGTATGGTATCAGTTCCCCATTACTCGTGAATTTCTATAGAAGTCCACAGTTACGTATGTGTTAGCGTAAATAGCAGCAGCAGCTAGCTGTAGCACTTCAGATGCAGCCTAGGACATGTCACAGGAATTTATTTAAACTTTAAAATTTATTTAAAATTTATTAAACTTTTTTGAATGTCCAGAGGACCAGACTTAGCTTTTTTAGATTTTTCTAACTGGATTATTGAGCATGCATCAGGGTATTAAATACTGGTGTTATGTAAAACTGACGGCAGTGTAACTTATAAAATAGTTTTAATGAACCCACTGTGAAATTTTAGATGCTGCAGTAGTTTGAACAGAACAGAACGGAATAGAGTCCATTTAAAGAACGACCTACAACAGCTAACATCTTTTTAATTTTAGTCTTTCTACAGAAGCCCACTTCAAAACATGTTAACTACGGTGCTCTAAAATAGTGTACATGTATTTTTTAAGTTAGTTTATCTTGATGCTTCAACATTTCAGAGAATGTTGTTCTGTTCCAATTTGAGCAGTTATATAATAATAATAATAAACTGTATTTGGAGTTGCCCCTGGTGAGAGGCGCCGAGCAGGAGTGGGCATACTGGTTGCCCCCCATCTTGGTGCCTGTACGTTGGGGTTCACCCCGGTGAACGAGAGGGTAGCCTCCCTTCGCCTACGTGTGGGGGGACGGGCTCTGACTGTTGTTTGTGCCTATGCGCCAAACGGCAGCGCAGATTACCCACCCTTTTTGGAGTCCTTGGAGGGGGTATTGGAGAGTGCGCCTCCTGGGGACTCCCTTGTTCTGCTGGGGGACTTCAACGCTCACGTGGGCAATGACAGTGAGACCTGGAGGGGTGTGGTTGGGAGGAACGGCCCCCCTGATCTGAACCCGAGTGGTGTTCTGTTATTGGACTTCTGTGCTCGTCATGGATTGTCCATAACGAACACCATGTTTAAGCATAAGGGTGTCCATATGTGCTCTTGGCACCAGGACACCCTAGGTCGCAGTTCGATGATCGACTTTGTTGTCGTCTCATCTGATCTGCGGCCGCATGTCCTGGACACTCGGGTGAAGAGAGGGGCGGAGCTGTCAACTGACCACTACCTGGTGGTGAGTTGGCTCCGATGGTGGGGGAGGATGCCGGTCAGACCTGGCAGACCCAAACGTATTGTGAGGGTCTGCTGGGAACGTCTGGCAGAGTCTCCCGTAAGACGGAGCTTTAACTCCCACCTCCGGGAGAGCTTTGAACACGTTCCGAGGGAGGCGGGGGACATGGAGTCCGAGTGGGCCATGTTCCGCGCCTCTATTGTCGAGGCAGCTTATCGGAGCTGTGGCCGCAAGGTTGTTGGTGCCTGTCGTGGTGGCAACCCTCGAACCCGGTGGTGGACACCGGCAGTGAGGGATGCTGTCAGGCTGAAGAAGGAGTCCTATTGGGCCTTTTTGGCTTGTGGGACCCCGGAAGCAGCTGATAGGTACCGGCAGTCCAAGCGGCATGCGGCTCGGGTGGTTGCTGAGGCAAAAACTCGGGCGTGGGAGGAGTTCGGAGAGGCCATGGAGAATGACTTCCGTACGGCTTCGAGGCGATTCTGGTCCACCATCCGGCGTCTCAGGGGGGGAAAGAGGTACGCGACCAACACCATTTATGGTGGGGGTGGCGTGCTGCTGACCTCAACTCGGGATGTTGTGAGTCGGTGGGCGGAATACTTCGAAGACCTCCTCAATCCTACTGGCACGTCTTCCACTGAGGAAGCGGAGCCTGGGGACTTTGGGTCGGGTTCTCCGATCTCTGGTGCTGAGGTCGCCGAGGTGGTTAAAAAGCTCCGCGGTGGCAAGGCTCCGGGGGTGGATGAGATTCGCCCGGAGTTCCTTAGGGCTCTGGATGTTGTAGGGTTGTGTTGGCTTACGCGACTCTGCAATATCGCGTGGACATCGGGGGCAGTTCCCTTGGATTGGCAGACTGGGGTGGTGGTTCCCCTATTCAAAAAGGGGGACCGTAGGGTGTGTTCCAACTATAGGGGGATCACACTCTTAAGCCTCCCTGGTAAGGTCTATTCAGGGGTTCTGGAGAGGAGGGTCCGTCGGATAGTCAAACCTCGGATTCAGGAGGAGCAGTGTGGTTTTCGTCCTGGTCGTGGAACACTGGACCAGCTCTACACCCTCAACAGGGTCCTGGAGGGTGCGTGGGAGTTTGCCCAACCAGTTTACATGTGCTTTGTGGACTTGGAGAAGGCATTCGACCGCGTCCCTCGGGGGGTTCTGTGGGGGGTACTCCGGGAGTATGGGGTACCAGGCCCTTTGATAAGGGCTGTTAGGTCCCTGTACGACCGGTGTCAGAGCTTGGTCCGCATTGCCGGCAGTAAGTCAGGCTCGTTTCCGGTGAGAGTTGGACTCCGCCAAGGTTGCCCTTTGTCACCGATTCTGTTCATAACTTTTATGGACAGAATTTCTAGGCGCAGCCAAGGTGTTGAGAGGATCCGTTTTGGTGACCTTAGAATCGCTTCTCTGTTTTTTGCAGATGATGTGGTCCTACTGGCTTCATCAGTTCGTGATTTACAACTTTCACTGGAGCGGTTTGCAGCCGAGTGTGATGCGGCCGGGATGAGGATCAGTTCCTCCAAATCCGAGGCCATGGTCTTGAGCCGGAAAAGGGTAGCATGCCCTCTCCGGGTCGGGGAGGAGGTCCTGCCCCAAGTGGAGGAGTTTAAGTATCTCGGGATCTTGTTCACGAATGAGGGAAAACTGGAGCGTGAGATCGATAGGCGGATAGGTGCAGCGTCCGCAGTGAAGCGGGCGCTGTACCGGTCTGTCGTGGTGAAGAGAGAGCTGAGTCAAAAGGCAAAGCTCTCAATTTACCGATCGATCTACGTTCCCACCCTCATCTATGGTCATGAGCTTTGGGTTATGACCGAAAGAACAAGATCTCGGATACAAGCGGCTGAAATGAGTTTTCTCCGCAGGGTGGCTGGACTCTCCCTTAGAGATAGGGTGAGAAGCTCAGTCATCCGGGAGGGACTCGGAGTAGAGCCGCTGCTTCTCCACATCGAGAGGAGCCAGTTGAGGTGGCTCGGGCATCTGGTTAGGATGCCTCCTGGACGCCTCCCTGGTGAGGTGTTCCGGGCATGTCCCACCGGGAGGAGACCCAGAGGAAGACCCAGGACGCGCTGGAGGGACTATGTTTCTCGGCTGGCCTGGGAACGCCTTGGGATTCCCCCGGAGGAGCTGCTCCAAGTGGCTGGGGAGAGGGAAGTCTGGGCCTCCCTACTTAGGCTGCTACCCCCGTGCCTTGCATTGACCAAGGTGCTTAACAGGACAGAAAATATAAAAACCGGTACAATAAATCAGTGAAAATAAAATAAAAGCAACAGCAATAAAAGAAGGCAATGGAAATAAAAAAGCTACATACTAAAATACCAAAAGTAATAAAAGTTACACACTGAAAGCTTTTTTGAACAAGTGGGTCTTCAGTCTGGTTTTGAACAGAGTCAGATCAGAGGTGGCACGCAGCTCAAGGGGGAGGCTGTTCCAGGCTTTTGGGCCGGCAACAGAAAATGACCGGTCTCCCCATTGTTTGTGCCTTGAGCGAGGCACCTCCGGCTTAATTTAAACCTCCAGTTTAATTTAGATTTCATTTTTGATACAACAAACAAAAATGAGAATTATATTGTATTTTCTGTTGTCATATTTTTAACACTACTGGTAATTTTTGCACAGTGAATCTTAAATCATTTAATCAGTGGGCTGCTGTTGTCACCTTTTGAATGATCCATCCATCCATCCATCCATCCATCCATCCATCCATCCATCCATACATACATACATACATACATACATACACACATACATACATGCATGCATGCATGCATACACACATACATACATACATACCGGTACATACATACATTATCTTTACCCACTACTGTACTTCCATTTCTGGTCGCGGGAGTTAATGGTGAGGTGCCCATATCCAGCAGTCACTGTGCAAAAGACAGGTGACACTCTGGACAGGTCTCCAGTCCATCACAGGGACACATAGAGACAAACAAGACAAACAACCATTCTCCCTTTCACTCTCACCTAGGGACAATGTAGAGTCTAACAGCCTAACATGGCTACCAAAGGGTGACAACGTACCTTTAAACCTACCAGGAGGTACAGGAGGGGCAGTCTGACCGCTACGTATGGGGATGTTAATAACTGATCATTGCCATTTAATGGTTGATAACGTTCGAAGCAGGTGAACATGCATGTTTTTGGTCTGTGGGAGGAAACCAGAGTACCCGGAGAAAACCCACACATGCACGGAGAAAACATGCAAACTCCAACCAGAATGCTCCGCCTGGCCGAGATTCAAACCGGCGACCTTCTTGCTGAGAGGTGGCAGCTCTACCAACGGCCCACCGTGCTGCCCCTTTTGAATGTTTGTGTTCAAATATTGACTTTTCTATAGCTATCTTCAAAGTATTTTAAATTATGAAGTGTTCTAATAATGACATTCTATCCAGTGTTACAGATTATTCCCAAAAACAAAACATAAAGTTGCTAATCAGATGTTTGGCTTTACAGCATTTGCAAGTAAAAGTCTTCATGTTGTACTGTTGGTATGACATTCAAAGGAATCCTTTTTTTTTTCCCCAAACAAATAATCTCACTACAAATAAATACATCCTTTTTTTCCCCCCTGCAGCTTCTCAGTCCTGCCTGCAGCTGTTGGCAAACAACATCAGAAAACCCTTCATCAAAGGTACAGTGTGCATAACTATAATTATTTTGTATTTATATTTGAGCAATTTCTTTCTTATATTTCTGAATTTTTTAATGTTTAAATCTCTTTAATCTCTTTTAATCCCTGGACATATACCCAGAGCTGCACATCTATGAACATATAAATTTAAAGAAACATACTTTCATGATTTTTTATGATTTTATTTTTATTTTTTTAACTAGATCTTATCTTTGATCAGATCTCCCCTCAGGCCCATACACTGGCATCCCCTGGCAGGCTGGACTGAGGAGAGGCTCTGCTCTGGAGGCAGATGGTGACCGGATCGTAGTCAGAGAGGAGGGCTTCTACTTTGTGTACAGTCAGGTTGGCTGGTTTTTCTGTCATAGCATTACTTTTCCACATGGGGCTGCTGCTACTCTTAACATACATTTACCCCTCTCCAAACAAAAGGATGTGTTTGGTCTTAGCAATAAATTGTTTTTTGACCTTGACAAAAAGTGCAATAAAAATAACAAAATGCTAAATGTGAATGTTTAATTACATAATACTGTATAGCAAATGCTCTCACACCTATTCATGTTCCATTGTAATTCTGATAATATCCAGGTCTACTACATGGATAGCACCTTTACAATGGGCCACGTGGTGATCCGATGGAAAAAGTATGTTGTTGGAAATGAAGAGCCGGATGTGCATCTGTTCCGCTGCATCCAAAGCATGAACCCTACATACGCGTTCAACACCTGCTACACAGGGGGTGAGCCTGCATCACTTCTGTCCAGCAATGACAAACTATGAAGCATCAGCTGTTAAGGAGGAGTCTGGAATGAGTCTGACATTGCGTCTGTACTAAAAAGAAATAGGCTACATATTTTTTTAATGCTGAAAAAAAAATCAAACAGTGTTTAATCATTTGAATTCCTCAGGGATTGTGAAGCTGGAAAGGGGAGACTTCTTGGAGCTTCTGATCCCCCGCTCTGTGGCCAACATATCCCTGGAAGGAGATTCTACCTTTCTGGGTGCTTTCAAACTGGCTTAACGTGTGTCATGTCACACTGGAGCAAATGGATGTTGTTACATGAAAGAAACTGACGTATAGTTGGAGGAGGGGTAGCCGCACAGCAGTTCTGGTGGTCTTGAGATAAAAATACAGGAAGCAGCTATTCCTTATATGGCAGAATGACAAGATCTTGTGCCTCTAATCTTGTATTGCCTGTGCAGGACTTTTTAAAAATCTTCTTGCTTTATGATGTTCATTTTCATTACATTTTTAGGACAAAGTACTGCTAAAATCATCATAACCAATGTTTTCTCAATTTAACCGTAAAAAGCAAATATTTTCATTTGCTTACATTGTAAATCAACAGTATACATGTATCCCACCATTTTCAGCAGCATTACCTTGTCATTAAAATTACCGTATTTTTTTGCTGTATACGTCATGATTTTTTTGCATAATTTACATGCCCTACGACTTATATGCCAAAGCAACCTATCTATGGATTTTATTCTCCCATATTTATAAACCAATTTTTGGCTGAGATATGACCGTTTTTATTAATTCTGGATGAAAAATAATTAACACTACCATTTTCAGCCACTAGATGGAACCAGAGTAAGGCATGCTGTTGTATCGTGTAATAGGTAAAAGTGGCTATAATGACAAATTCAAAAAAGTTCAACACAAAAACAACTGGACTTTATTTATTATACTTAACTTTATACTTTGTTTTTGTCTTGAACTTTTTTGAATTTACCATGTCCTGGATGACTGAGAATCTTTGCCAGCTATTAATGACACCATCAACTTGCCATAAACCCCCTACCTTCGTTCTGCTTGCTGCTTGGAGTAACCATAAAATCAGCTTCATTTTGCTGCACCGCCCCGGTGAAATGTGCTAATTTGACTATTAAAGTGCATTTTTTAAAGTAAAAGTTCAAGTGAGACACACCTTTGCTATAATTTTGAGCAAACTGTTTTTTAAGCATTAATCTCATTAAATTCTTGTTAAAGTACTCCCGTGCACACTCCCGCGGCCGCCATTGGACAGCTAATCGATTTTTGGCACAACACCGGCCCACATTTCCAGGTTTTCAGCAGTGATGCATAATAGATGTGATGTATATGGCAAAGTGACATATTTATGGATTTTTTTCACTTTATTAGATATATTTGGACTGATGCAACTTCTAGGGCGGAGCAATGTTTACGGCGGAAAATACGGTATTCTTACATTATTTATGCAACATATATTATTCCTTTGAAAGTTTGTTTTTGTAAACCTATTCAATGTAATAATGTAAAATGTAATAAGGTGATAGTTGCTGCAAAAGAGATTCTGGGAGGAAATATTCTTCCATTTTTGGCCACAAAAGCAAAAGATTTAGTTTGTGTGTGACAGAAAAAGAAAGAGAAAGCAAGATCAGGTTCAGCAGGAACTGTGAACGTCGAACACGACCAGCATATTTTTAGCTTCAATAAAATTTTCAAGCAGATGTTGTCAGCAGTTTCAAAGTGACTGATCAATAACTTTGTCATATCAGAGGGTTCTGGAAAACTGTAGGCTCGCCAACAAATCCTACTTACATGTATAAGAAGGCTGCAAGAACGAATGTCAGACTCATAGGTCACACTTTTTGTATTTCTATTTATACACTAAGGGGAACTAAAAATGCAAAGCAGGTGCACTGATAACTAGAACCAGGCGTGAGAGAGAAGTTGGATGCAAAAGTAACTGAAAGAGGCTGAACAGAACAAGAAAAATAAACCAGACTTTTTAAAAATTTGCACAATCTTTATCTTAGTGTTCTCTGTCTTTACCACACCCATAGTTTTACAGACTCCCATAAGAGCTACTCTTGTTCAGATGGCTTTTGATAACAGGCGACAGTTTCACTCGACTCAAAGTAGGATTTAATGACAGTAACTCAGGGTTTGGTGTATTTTATTGGTCCTGCATGCTGACAACATTTTAGTCTGACAACTAACCTCTCCTCTCAAGTAGAGATGAAGGCCATTATAGTTCCCTACTGTTTTCTACTCCAAGCAAGAACCTCTTCCTCATCACTGGATTATCCCACATATTATTATTTATTTATTTTTTCAAAAAGGGGAGGCGGGGGCAGTTTCTGAGTCAAAATCAGTATTGTTGTTTTCTACTGACACTTCCTCCTCTGTAGTGTCTTTCATGACAGGTTGCTGGTGTCACTCTTTGTCATCAACAGCATACTTTAAGTTATAACTGACAGTTACAATATTCATGTTGTGTTGCCACAGAATGAACTGTGAGCAAGATCTCAAAATAACACATTATATTCCACAACTTCTAAAACGCTTATTAATTTTTTTAGGTCCACAATTTCAAAAGCACAAATGTCTTATGAAAATTAGGGGAAGCTAATTTAAACCGCTATTTATATTCAATATTGTTTCAAAAAACAAATAGTAATTTATTTTTGTTGCGCAACCGAAAAATAAATTAAACCAATTCCAAAATTCTATAGGCAGTCAACAGATTTAATGAAAAGTAACTAAAATGATCCTAAGAGGATGAAATTACAAAAATCAAAGGATTTATTTAATACTTTACGTACATATATTCTATTCGGCCACGAAATTAACAAAAAAGAGAATGATCTTTAATCCCTAACACCACTTTTAAATCTCAAATACACGGGCGTCTCGCCACCGCATTTATACATAAAAAGCAACCCAAATACATAAAACTAACGACTCACCGTCGCGTGGTGGACACAGAACACACAATAGAATCCTCCGGCCGGGTTAATTTGGCTTGAAACAGCGGGGTTCTCTGCGGATTTATGAAAAGACCCAGCGCAACCAGCTAGCCATAATCGTTAGCATCCGAGTTCACCTCTGACCCGGAAGATGTCAAGATGGAATAGTCCATTTTTAGTAGGGGGGATACAGAAATCGACCGGTTTTTGTATTGCGTTTTTTAATGATTGTTTTCATCGTAACTATAATTATTTTTATGTTAAATGTACATTAACAAGCAGGATCAATGTTAGTGATGTAGGTGACTGGCCGGGGCGGGGCCCATGCTGATTGGGATCCCCAAGCAACGGCATCATTTGCCTACATGGTAGATCCGAGTCTGTTCTCCGCTCTGCTCCCTCCCCCTCCAACCCTCCCTCCTCTCTGCTCTTTACGGTGAGGGAGCAGACTGCTCCCTCACCAAGGGGGAAAAAGGTAAAACAAGCAGCTACGGAGCCAGCATAAGAGCATGTAAATAAGTTTATTGGTTTTTACTGATAGATAATTAGTTATTAGCGGTACTGCATTTTAAATAAAAATAGCACAAATCCGCTTATGAATTATAAAAGTTAGTCAAACCACAAAAACGCTGACAAAAAGTTTAGGTCCACTGTAAGCGGATTAGCGCTTTAGCGCTCTCTAGCGTTCATTGCCCACCTTTGTTATATATATATATATATATATATA
>JBBPBX010033426.1:16500-32410 GCA_038048925.1 Garcialebias charrua
TTTGGCTTTTCCCTCTGCAGGTTTTGTCACAGCGAGTCATCCTCCTTCATCTCACTCTGTCCTCTGCATACTCTGTCCTCACTCCAACTACCTCCATGTCCTCTCTAACTGCATCCATATATCTCCTCTTTGTCTTTTTCCAGGCAGCTGCATTTCAGATACAGATATTTTTTATTGTCATTCACATCACATGTGGTACATGTGGTGGAAATAAATTATGTACACGGGGTCCCAGTTACTTCCAACAATAAATGTAAAAGAAAAACAGTACCATACTTTCCGCCCTATAAGTCGCATCAGTCCAATTATGTCCAATAAAGTGGAAAAATCCATAAATATGTTGCTTCGCCTGATAAGTCGCATCTGTTATGCGTCACCGCTGATGCGTCGCATATGTTACATGTCAGCTGTGACAACCCGGAAATGGGCGCAGGAGCGTGCACGGTAGGACTTTAACAAGATTAACACTTAAAAACAATAATTTGTTTGCTGAAAATTATAGCAAGATCTAAGATATGAACTAAGAAAAAAGTCAGCTAAAAATATGCTAAACATTAATAGCATAAAAACAATAAACACAATATGCCGAACAGCAGCACGAACATGAGTCTGTGTGAGCATATGAGCAAGAATGAACACAGCAACATGAAACAGATCAGCAGAGGCATGATGTGATTTTTCCCAGTGATTATTCTGGTCAGATATTCATGAGTCTAACAGCCTCAGGGTAGAAGCTGTTCCTCAGTCTAGTGGTTCTACACTTAATGTTCCTCAAACTCTTTCCTAAGGGGTGTGAGGCAAAAAGTCTATGTGCTGGGTGAGTGGGGTCCTTCATGATGCAAGTGACCCTCTTCTTGCATCTGGAGGTGTAGCTGTCTGTGATGGTGGGGAGGCTGACTCCAACATCTTCTGTGCAGCCTTCACCACTTTCTGTAAAGCTTTTCTTTATGTAGCTGTGCAGCCTCCATGCCACACGTTGATGCTGGAGCACAGGATGCTCTCCACTGCACGCCTGTAGAAGGAGGTGAGGACTGAGCTCCCCAGGCCAACTCATCTCAACCACCTGAGGAAGTAGAGTCTCTGATAAGACTCCTTCCTGTAATCTCAAACTTAGCCGATCAAAGAAGATGACAGCTTGCCCTGAGCCTGGTTCTATTAAATATTTCCTTCTGTTAAAAGGGAGATTTTCTTTCCACTGTTGCCTTTGTGCTTGCTCAGGTTGGGAGACTGTGACAAAGTGAAGATTCAACAAGTCTGCTGGCTTCCTTAGAGAACTTTACTAATTGGCTTTTTATGTATGTGAATGTTTCTGTTCAGTGCCCTGAGACAACTTTTTTGTGTTTTGGTGCTATATAGATAAACTGAATTTAATGTAATTTCATGTTCAGTGTTTGTGTTGTAGTAAGTTTTTTTCTGCTCTGCCCTCAAGCTTCCCGCTGTCCTCTCCTTACACCAACTCAATTTGTTAATTGTCACAGTCTCTGCAGTCAAGATGTCACATTTGATCAACATGCAGCTCGAGGGCCAAACGTGGCCCTTGAACCATCTCCACATAGCAATCAGCATCCTTAATTAAAAACACAGCCAAGACTGCAGTTTAGATATTTTCTATTAGTCTTGACCAGTGGTGGGATGTAACTAAGTACAAATACTTTGTTACTGTACTTAAGTACATTTTTCATGTATCTGTACTTTACTTAAGTAGAATTAAATGTGGGTACTTTTACTTTCACTCCATTACATTTTACATAAAGTATCTGTACTTTCTACTACACTACATTTCTATAATGTGTTGAGTTACAAGTTACATTCACGTTGCAGTTTTTTTGATTTGTCATTAGTTTGAAAGTAGCTGATGTCGAGAGGAGAGTTGGTCCGTTGAATCACTGCAAAGTGGACAGGTAACGTTAGACCCTCCTTCAAGAAGAGCTGGACCAGTGACATATGTTTTAGTATAAATGTCATTGAGCTGGGAGCACCCACAGCACCACTAACACACCCAAAATGGATTCCACTGCGGAGAGTCAGCCAGAAGATGCACAACACCCATGGCCTTATTGAAAGATTATTGAAAGACTATTGAAAGATTACTGGAAGACTATTGAAATATTATTGAAAGACTATTAAAAGACTATTGAAATATTATTGAAAGACGATTGAAAGACTATTGAAAGACTGTTCAGTACAGCAGGACAGATTTTCTCTCCCAAAAGAGCCAGACTGGACTCAAAAATCTTTGAAAACCAACTTCTTCTGAAGTTGAACAATACATTGTTGCTGCAATATTAAAATGTGTCAGTTCATGGGATTATTTCATTCAACCTTTATTTATACAGGCTAGCCTCGTTGAGTCACGGGGACTCATTTACAAGAGGGACCTGTCTCACTCACACCAAACAACCATCCACTCTCACACTCACACCTAGGGTCAATTTAGAGTCACCAATCAGCCTAACAAGCATGTTTTTTGGTCTGTGGGAGGAAACCGGAGTACCCGGAGGAAACCCACGCATGCACGGGGAGAACATGCAAACTCCACCCAGAAAGGCCCCGGACCGGGATTTGAACCGGCAACCTTCTCGCTGAGAGGCAGCAGCTCTACCAGTTGTGCCACCGTGCTGCCCAATGATGTTTGGAGACAAGAGATGGCTCGACACTCGGGTCTACGTTTCGAAACTGGTGTCAGGAAGTTAAAATATTGTTTACTATTGACACATTACAAGGTTGACTAGACAGTATTTTAACTAGAGATGATGACAAACTGGAGTTGAAATGATCAGAGCCTGTTCCTTTGTTAGGTCTAATGCCGGGTTCCCACCTTCAGCAGCAAAAACGCTCCAGACGCGTGGTGTTGGCTGCTTGTCAACAGATGTCTGTTCACACCGAACGCGTCTGAAGACGCGCAGTGGGAGGTGCGTCTTGGTCCTTTTACGGTCGGGTTTGTTTTGTTTTTTGTACACCGGGCAGATGAAATCAGCTGTTCGTGAACCTCGTTACTACTTGAGTGGGTTTTCTACAAGCCGAACTGCAGCTCCGAAAGTCTTTGTTGAGATTAAAATGTTTTTTTTATGTTTGGGGTGATCGTACGCTCGAGCGGACAGCGGCAACTGTAAAAATGCCAAGTTTCTTACCGGAGACTGGTTTCTTCATGGAGGCTCGTTGGGGTAAGTTTAAAAAGTCCAAAAAAGTCCTGTCGTCCTTGCGTCATCACATAGCAGAGTCTCTCCCGATTGGTTGCTGCGACGCAGCAAGCAGCCGAAGTAGGTCAAAGTTCAACTTGTTAAACTCGGGCAGCGGCTGCTCTGGACGCTCCGCGTGCACGTAAAAGAACTGCCGCGCTGCTCGAACTGCTCAAAACGCGCCGCGTCACGCTTTGACGCTCCTCGACGCTCCTCCACATAGACTTTGCATGTAAACTGGCTGCTTCGGCTGCTCGAAACGCGTTTGGTGTGTAGCCGGCATAATGCTCCTTTTTTCTGTCAGACAACTTTTACTTAAATGTTTTTACTGCTGTTAAAACGACACATTTGTTTTGTTTTGTGTTAAATAAAAACTTTCAAAGATATAATCATTCCTCTTTCTTATTTTGCTTAACGACATCTAACTCTGTAGGTCATCCCTGAAATTCTGATGCACAGAATCACAAGTCCATGTGTGAACTGTGTCACAGAGTAAACACAATAAAAACATGTATTATCTGCAGCATTGTTCATTAAAACACCAGTATTAATGTATTACAGTAGGCACACTTGATATTATAGACCGTTGCCTCTCTTGTAAATGAGTAATCGAGGCTCAATGGGGTTAACCTGCCTAAATAAAGGTTGAATGAATGGATAAGTTAATACATTCAGCAAGTACTTTTACTTTTATACTTTAAGTATTTTTTTAAAGCAAGTACTTATTTACTTTTACTTAAGTAAAACATTAATATGTTACTTCTACTTTTACTAGATTACATTTTTGTCTGTTTATTTGTACCTTTACTACAGAGTTTGAGTGTATACTTTCTCCAACACTGGTTTTGATACAACTGAAAAGCCAACCTCTGTTTTTTTTAATTTCCAATTTCTAACAAAAGCATGTTTTGGGCTAAAATAAACCCAAACGTTTCTGTATCGAGTTAGGGAGGTCAGTGGTTGTGCTGTCAGAATCAAACTACAAGTAAATGGTTCAAATAGAGTCCAGCTATATGTATGTTATGTTATCTACATGCTGTCCAATGAGCAAAACTGATCAAGACTTTATGTGCTCATTTTTTAGATCATTCTGGAGCCCGTTCATTACCTTTACTCAAAACATTCTTAGGAAAAAAAAAGAAAAAAAATAGAGTTCTGTAGTTGCCAGACCCCATGCTTGGCTTCCCATTTTGTTTTAGAGCCAGGTTTTAAGACTTTGATGTGCCTTTTGATTTGATATTAAAGTAAATTAATGAACTTGGTTTTGCTGTTTCCTCCTGCTAACTCCCTGCACACGGGTCTTGATTTCACACACATTCTCCCAAGGACAAAGATGTTTCTGTGGTATCTAACCTCTGGTGAGGTGATGATTAATGAGAGGCTAAAATGCTCTCAAAAAATACAAGAACAAGAGTGTTATCCTCTTATCAGCTATGCCAACAAATGACAAAACTTCATTTTTCAAAGTGTCAGACTTTGTTCAAGAATGTTTAGGAATATCTGGTGTTTTTGTGTGAGCGTATAAGCGTGTGAAATATACACACAGAGCCAGCATGTGTACTCAGTAGGACTCATTTCCTGGTTCCCCGGTCAGATGTTGGTTACTCTTTTGAGAGCCGAGCCCACAGTGACATCAGCTTCCACAAACACACAAAACATCACCATGGCACCGTACAAAGTCATGTTTGGTCCAAAAGGAGGAGGTAGTGGGGGGTGGCATCAAGCTTGACACATTTATGGGAGAAGTCTACGTTCAGAAACCCTCCTTCTCCTCCTCCTTCCATTTCTCTGTTACTGTTTGCCCAGCTGCCTGCTGTGGTAAACAGCAGCCGGTTCATCAAAGACTTTCTGAGTCTTACATGAATCTCTGGGCCTGGTGCTCGCTGTGTGCACTTTGCCAATAACACTTTTCTACTCTTCTAAAAGTTACTTTCATGTTCTTTAAGTTGGTCTTCTATACTACATCTCTTTTGATTCCTGTTAATGTCAGATGGAGCTGTGACAATAAAGCCAAAGGTTCTGGTGCCCACCCACTGGGTTTTTCTGTCGACCTGAAAGGGCAGCATGGACATGGGTGTGTGTGTGTGTGTTTGTGTACACGACCACCCCCCCCCCCCAAACACACACGCGTACATGCATTTGATGTTGAAAATGCAAACAGACTTGTGGTTACACCATAGCATCATTAACCCTCTTATTGTGTTTCATTTAAATTTAATCCAGAACAACCTTATATTCTATCTGAAACAGAGTTGGTCCTTTTATCTGTTTGACACAAAATTCCATGTTTTTGTCAACACAATTTATCTGAACCAACAAAATAAATATAAACATATTTATTCAAGTTTAGGTGTTTTATTTAGCATTTGTACACCTGTGATGTTCCCAGTCAAATGTGACTTCAGCAGATGGACATAATTTTATACACACCTTTAGATGAATTATGTTTTAGATTGGACACATGCGCACACACCCCACACACACATGCACCACACACACAGGTGTATTTTTCTATATGGTTTTCCATTTATTTCATTAGCCCAAGTAACCCTGACCTTTCCCTAAACCTAACCATTACCAGTGCATACTTAAGCATAGTTCTAACCCATCCATCCCTCCGTCCATCCATCCTCGACGTAGCGGCAGAAATGAAACCCGGAAGCGGTCTAAGGTGCTCGTCCTGACGCCTTCTGCAGCTCAGCTCGGCAGAGTCGAGCTTCCTGAGGTCAGTCCCAGCATTTCCACGGGGGCGGGTCCTGTCGCCTCACTTTCCAGGTGAGGGCATGGGCCCAGTGCCTCGCCGTCACTCCAGGCTGTGCCTGCTCAGTTCGGCAAGACTGAGTTTTCCGAACCCGGTCCTGATGTCTTCAAGGGGGCAGGTCCCGTTGCCTCACCTTCCAGGTTTCTGGTGGGGGCGGACCTTGGCCTTTCACCTTCACACAGAGCTTCCACGAGACTCAGGGGCCGTTTACACGGCGCATATTTTGAGTGAAACCGCTCCTTTCTCTCTGCGGTTCTGCTGATCGTTTACACGACACCACTGGCCTCCCTCTTTGAATCCGAAGGTTTCTGAACCCAGCTCTCAAAGGCCCTGTTTACACGGACACGTGTGGGGGAAACGGAACTTGTGGGTATGTTAATTAGGTGAAAAGTTTTGCGTTGACATGGGCGAATTCTGTGGATACGACTCTCTCCCCCCCACCCCCCGTCCTCATGACTTCACTGTAGTTACCATGCTGGGCCATTAGATGGCGCTGTGATTTTTGGAACCTTCACTACTGCGCATGCGTGCTGCCTGAGGTAAACAGAGCAGACGAGGCAGCCTGTTTTCCTCTCTGGCTAAAAGTTCAGCTACTACAAGTTGTTGTCAACAAGTTAACAACAAGTTAAAGCTGGAATTTGGATAAGAGTCAACAGATTTGACACCAAGTGGGACCGCTTCATCTAACAAGCTGCACACCAGTTGCTGACTGGACCGGAACCGCGTCAACATGTCTGACTTTAGTCCGTGAGAATCAGCTGATTTCCAGCAGCGCTACAAGGTAAACAATGTTCTTAATAATGTTTCCTTGTGTTTAGTTCGATCACAGAACAACCAACTGAGGTTTTATTTTTATTTTTTTCCTGCGAGGTCGAAGCTGTCGTTCCACGAAGCGAACCGGTTCGGATCTGGGTCCAGTTTCCACCAGGATGAAAACAACAGAGTCCAGTTCATTAAAGTTCGGTTAACGTGTTTTTAAAAGTGTTCAATTTAATTCTCAGTGTTTGTGACATACAGTTTGTGGTGTTGAATAAATAAATAAATTAAAAATCAACCTGGTGTCTTCATTTTCAGCAGCATGTTAGGCATGACGTAACGAGTCCAGATAGCTTCATTTAGCTCAGATAAATTTAAATATCTCCCACGCTAACATAAATACTGTTTATTATTGTTAAACTGTTAATATATAGCACATTTAGTATGTTATAGTGCAGCGTGACACGTGAAATGTCCGACTGCCTCGTTAACAGACAACTGGATCCAGGCAGCTGGCTCTCTTCCAACACAGATGCAGGTAAGGTGTAGAATAATTAAATATGAGAATCAAAATATATTCCATCAGCTATAGTTCAGAAAGTGGTGCGTGTGTCCACTGTCCAGTCCACCGCCAGTTAAAATGCCGGCTGTCTGCGCGTGCGTGCTGCGTGCATGTGTTCAAACAAAAGCTCCGTGGGAGATGTTTACATTATCAGCGGGGGGTCAGCGAGGTGGATCAGAAAAGTATCTGATGCAAAGAGAGGGGCCAGCAACGTCGTGTAGGCGATAAGCAAAGACGCAAAGAGAAAGTAGCGGTTCCACTCAAAATATGCGCCGTGTAAACAGGGCCAAAGTGGAGGTTTTTTGCTGACCCCCCGTTGATAATGTAAACATCTCCCGCTGAGCTATTGTTTGACCTACATGCGCGCAGCACGCACGCGCGGACAGCCAGGTGAACAGGCCGGCGGACATTTCACGTCACGCTGCACAATAATTATGTGCTAAATAATAAGTTTAACAATAATTAACAGTATTTATGTTAGTGTGGGATATATATAAAGTTATCTGAGCTAAATTAATCTATCTGGACTTGTTACGTCATTTAAACAACATGTAACATGTTGCGTGTTATTAAAGTTGGAAATGAAGACGCCATTTATTTTGTATTTACAGTATTTATTTATTAAACACCACAAACTGTATGTCACACAAACACTGAGAATTTAATTGAACACTATTAAAGGGGACCAAATATTGGTTTTATAAATTTTTATGGCATGTCTGTGGGCTATCCAGACCATGTTCATTCAATTTAATGCACAAAATAATTCTTAGATAATAAAATATCCCCTTTCTAGTTGTGCCTTTTCTGACTTTTGTTCTGAACAGGCTGTTTATGATAAGGCCACGTCCTTCAAAAATCTGTTTACATTAACTCCGCCCTCCAAAGGGGACCCTGAGTCCCAGAGGCAGACGCCATTTTGGGCAGGGCAAATGAGGCGCTGACGCGTCGCGTATAGGCCACTGAGAAACGTCCATAAGTTCACCCTCCATGTTAAAAACTCTTTGTCTGACTCTTTGAAAACAAGCAATAAGGCTGCAGAGTAACATACAGGCTGATAACTGCTTAGTGCGAGCACCGCTTTTTTTTGACGGACCATATCCGGCGCTGACCGGATATGGTCCGCGAGCAGTCGTCCGGTTGATTTAAGAGCCCGTAAATAAGTTTTTTCGTTTTTACTGATAGATAATTAGTTATTAGCGGTACTGCATATTAACAACAACGAAACATCAAACTCTGAGATGAACTCGCTTTTTTGTATTGTATTGTTTTCTTGTTTTAATTATAAAATGAATGAATAAATAAATCAAATCAAAAATCAACTCAGGAAAAACAACCGTGACGTCTTTTATACTGAAGTGGTTGGAGCATCACCAGTGGTTGCTAGGTGAGGGGCTGGACTGAAGTTGGGGTGGGTTGTCCTGCAGCTTGTGACATCACAAGCTGCAGGATTTGAAAACGAGACATTTATATCACTGAAAAATAAATATACTTAGAGTAAATATACCACTGGGTGCATTTTTTTGGCCCTAGGACTGTTTTTTAAAGAAGTACATAACCAAAGTTGAGTAAAAAAGCCATTAAAAAGTGAATTTTGCATATTTGGTCCCCTTTAAAACACGTTAACTGAACTGTTAACTGCATTAATGAACTGGACTCTGCTGTTTTCATCCTGGATACTGGTCCCATCAGAACCAGTCCGCCTGTTGGAATGACAGCTTCTCGACCTCGTAGAAAAAAATCAAAACTCACTTTGTTGTTGTGTGATCAAAGTAAACACAAGCAAACATTATTAAGAACGTTGATTTACCTGCTGTAAATCAGCTGTTTATCACAGAGTAAAGTCCGACATCATCCTCATCGACTCGGTTCTGGTCCACAGTCCACTCAGCGACCGGTGTGGAGCTTGTTAGATGAAGCGGGTCCCACTTGGTGTCAAATCTGTCGACTCTTAACCAAATTCCAGCTTTAACTTGTTGTTAAGTTGTTGTTAGCTTTTAGCCCAGAAAAAAAGCAGCAGACTGAGAGGAAACACGCATGCGCATTAGGTGAATGTGCAAAAATTCACAGCGCCAACGAATGACCCGGCATGGTAACTACAGTAGATTCAAGAGGGGAATGGGGGATTCATGAGGGCGGGGGAGATTCGAGCGGATCCATGTAAACACTAGAATTCGCTCGTGTCAACACGGATCTTTTTCCTCCAATTAACATACTCAAAACCTCCGTTTCCCCCACCATGTCCTTGTAAACAGGGCCTCAGTCCTGTCACCTCTCACACCTTCCCCCAAGACCAGATGAAGGGTGGCCAGCCCGCAAATCAATCAACACAACAATATCCCATCACTCCAGCAGAGGTCACCCTAGGAAGTTCTTCAGGGGTGGAAGATATCCCTGACATAAACCACATAAACTCCAACCTACAGAGACTGTTTTCTTTAGCTAAGGATAACCCGGACTGTTCAAACCTATTTCTCACTTTAGCTGAAAAACTGTTATTGTCTGTCCCTGGTCTCACATCCATTCCCTCATACCACCATATCCTTATGGAGATTTAATCCATTAGAGAACAAGCCCCAGTCTCAAATTCAGAACCAGTTCTGTTCTCTTCCTCAGACTCCCTACCACCTGCAGGCTCTCAAACACCTGCAGGGTCCTGTTCCGAGGGGGTCCTAGATGATGTCCCTCATGTCTCCCGTGCTGAGGGAGGTCCTGAGTCCGGGGAGGGGTCTCGGCCTGGTCCTGGACTGCGTCATCGCCGCCATGGCAGAGTTCCACGGCAGAGAAGATCTGTCGACTCAGCCCTAGTCCAAGAGGCTGACTCCTCGCCCGCAGGCTCATCGGCTGCAGACTCATCGGCTGATTCGACGCATGTAGACTCCTCGCACGACTCTTCGCCTGCAGACTCCTCGCACAACTCTTTGACTGCGGACTCCTCGCACGACTCTTCGCCTGCAGACTCCTCGCACGACTCTTTGCCTGCAGACTCCTCGCACGATTCTTCGGCTGCAGACTCCTCGCCCAATTATTTGGCTACAGACTCATTGCCCAGCTCTTCGGCAGCAGATTCCTCACCCGGCTCTTCGGCTGCAAACTCCTCGCCCGGCTCTTTGGCTGCAGACTCCTCGCCTGGCTCTTCGGCTGCAGACTCTTCGTCCGGCTCTTCGGCTACAGACTCCACGCCCAGCTCTTCGGCTGCAGACTCCTCGCCTGGCTCCGCCCCTACCGCCGAATATCTTGCCTCTACCGCAAAAGTTCCTGCCTCAACCGCCGAAGATCCTGCCTCTACTGCCGAAGATCCTACCTCTCCTGCCGAAGATCCTGACTCTCAGCGTCTCCGGAGGATGTTAAACCTCCTGTCTTTCCTGCATCTCCTGTGTCTCCTGAGGGCACTACACCTCCTTCGTCTCCAGTGTTTCTAGCGTATCCTGCGTCTTTAGTCGTCGCCGATGCCTCAACGTCTACGGAAGGTCCCCGCGTCGCAGATGTTTCTACGTCGACGGAGGGTTCCCACGCCGTTGACGACTCAACATCCACGGAAGGTCCCCGGTTTGCTGACGTCACAACGTCCACTGTGGGTCCCCGGTTTGTCGACGCCGCAATGTCCACCGTGGGTCCCGGTTCGCCGACGCCACAACGTCTCCTTTGATGGCTTCCACATCTCTAGAGGCCCCTCAACCCTTCTCGCCGCCTACAGACCGCACGCCTGATGTCTCATTGCATACAGACCACACGCCTGACGTCTCCACGCCTGCAGACCTCATGCCTGACGTCTCCATGGCTGCAGACCGTACGTCTGACTCCTCGCCTGACGACTTCTTGTCTGACGACTCCTCGCCTGTCGACTTCTTGCCTGATGTCTCCACGCCTGCAGAACGCATGCCTGACGTCTCCACGCCTGCAGACAGCACGCCTGACATCTCACTGCCTACAGACCACATGCCTGAATCCTCGCCTGACGTCTCTTCGCCTGACGACGTCTCTTCGCCTGACGACGTCTCTTCACCTGATGACGTCTCCTTGCCAGACAACGTCTTGCTACCTGACGACTACACGCCTGACGTCTTGCCGCCTGACCATTGCATGCCTGACATCTCGCTGCCTGGTGACTGTACTCCTGACATCTCGCCGCCTGACGACTGCATGCCTAACGATTGCACGCCTGATGTCTCGCCACCTGACGACTGCACGTCTGACGTCTCCCCGCCTGATAACTACACGTCCGACGTCTTGCCTCCTGATGACTGCACGTCCGACATCTCACCTCCTGACACCTGCATGCCCGACTCCTCGCCTGACGACTGCACACTCGACTCTTTGCCTGACGACTGTAAGCCCGACTACTCGTCTGACGATTACACGTCCAAAATGCTCCTGCCAGAGGGACAGTCTCCCATTTGCCCGCCCGACGTACTGCCGCCAGAGGGACGGCCTCCCGGCCGCCCGCCCGACGTGATCCCGCCTGAGGGATGGCCTCCCGGCCGCCCGCCCAACGTGCTCCCGCCTAAGGAACGGCCTCCCGGCAGCCTGCCCGACGTGCTCCTATCTGAGAGACGGCCGCCCGCTCGACGTGCTCCTGCCTGAGGGACGACCTCCCGCCCGACCTCTGCCTGATGGACGGCCTCCCGGCCGTCCAACCTCTGGCTGATGGACGGCCACCCGCCCGCCCAACCTCTGGCTGATGGATGGCTTCCTGGCCGCCCGACCACCCTCTGCCTGATGGAAGGCCTCCCGGCCACCCGCCCGCCCAGACTCCAGCCTGATGGACGGCCTCCCGGCCGCCTGCCTGACCAACCTCTGTCTTATGGATGGGCCGCTGATTGCCCAGATGTTTTGTGTTCTTAGTTTGTGTTTAGTCTGTTTTCTGTTGTTCTTGCTCTTGTGTCCCATTGTCTTCCTCGTGCCCTCCATCCTTGCAGTTTCTCTCTCCACCTGCCCTAGGTTTTGGGGGGGGGGTTTCTGTGGACAACAAGGGGCATCTTTTGAAGGGGGATACTGTAAGGATTGTGCCCTCTGCTGGGCCTTCCTTGTCTGTTCGCCTTTTTGTCTCTTATTAATTATCCCCGATATGTTTCGTCCTTGTCTCATGCCCAAGTGTTTGTAATCTGTCTTGTCTTGTCTGTGAGTATATAAGCCCTGGTCTGTGTCTTAGTCATTGTCGGTGGATCATCGGTATACACCTGTGTCTCTCACGTCTCCTTAATGTAAGTGTTTTTGCTACCTTGTCAGTTGTTTATTTAATCATTAAAATATTCATTTTATATTACTACCTGGCCTCTGAGATTCTGTCTGCATATGGGTTATTTCCTGTTCAGCTCCGTCTGAAACCCTGACAGTTCCTCTTTTTTGAAATGGTGATAAATGTATGTTCAACAATTATAGACCAATATCCTTGTTACCACAGTTCTCAAAAATTCTAGAAAAACTATTTGTGAAAAGACTAGATCAATTTATAGATAAACAAAATATTCTAAGTAACTGTCAGTATGGGTTTAGAGCAAAAAACTCTACATCAATGGCTCTCATGGAATTAATGGAACACATAACTACTGCTGTTGATCAAAAACAATATTGTGTCAGTATTTTTGTTGATTAAAAAAAGCTTTTGATACAATTGATCACACTATTCTCCTTGAAAAATTGAACAAATATGGTATTAGAGGACCAGCATTATAGTGGGTATCTAGCTATTTGAAAGATAGGAAACAGTTTGTACAGATAAATGGTGTAAGATCTGACCTCTGTAATATCACATGTGGAGTTCCTCAAGGCTCTGTACTTGGACCAAAGCTATTTATTTTATATGTGAATGACTTGGTAAATGTGTCAGGACTCCTTAAATGTGTCCTTTTTGCAGATGATACCACATTTTTTTGTTTGGGTAAAGATATAGAACAGATGTTGGAGTTGATGAAGACAGAATTTGTCAAAATACAAACTTGGTTTAAACTCAATAAATTATCATTAAATCTAGATAAAACTAATTACATGATATTCAGTAATAAAAAGAAAACTGTTGATGTTCCATTCAAAATTGAGGGTGTTGAGATTTGTAGAGTGAGTGAGGTGAAGTTTTGGGGTGTTGTTATTGATGACAAACTGACCTGGAAACAACTCATAAATTATGTAGTAAGAATAAAAATTGCTAAATCTATTGCAGTACTGTACAAAGTCAGATACTTATTAAATGATAAAGCTCTGTGTTTGTTGTATAACACAATCGTTGTTCCACACAATCTATTGTATTGATGTTTTGGGGAAAGTGTGTAAAACAATTACAAAGCCTATTTTTGTTTTATAGAAAAGAGCTGTAAGAATTATCACCAGAAAGCATTAATGTCATCCATCAAGCACATTATTTTATCAACTGAAGTTATTGAAGTTCCATGATTTGGTAGATTATAATATTTTATCAGTTATGTATAGGGCTCAGAATAACACATTACCCTTAAATATCCAAATGCATTTTGTTAAAAGACAAAGTTGCTATAATCTTAAGGGGACAGACATATTTGTAAAACCAATATTCAGAACTAGTTTGAAGGGACGTTCTACCTCAATCCAGGGAATTGGATTATGGAATGGTTTGGAGAATGAAGTTAAAAATGCCAAGTCAATGTGTACATTTAAGAAAATGATCAAAACTGAATTGTTAAAAAAATATATGAAGTAGCGTAATGTGTATTGTATTAGTTAGAAAATTAAAAAGAGTTGTTCATTTTGTACTGTTACTGGAAGATTATTATTGTTTGAACTGATTATTTGAAAAAAGGGGCAGATATAATAAGATTTTTTTCTTCTTTCTGCTTCCTTTCTTTTTTATATATTTTGTATGTTATCGTTTATGGGATTGTTTTGTATTGTATTTTTTTTAAATGAACCAATTTTATAAATAAAATAAAAATAAAATAAAAATATTTTACATTTTATTGTTGGATGTAACTTGGACCCTGTCTACACAATTTTGTTCCACCATATGTACCATCTGAAGGGCGCAATCAGTTTGAGGAGTCACAAACAAAAGTTTTCCCCACAAAGCAGTACACTCTTACAGTGGACCAACCAGTTTTCTGGTGATAAGATGGAACATTGGTAGATTTTTTTACCTGGATTATTGAACATGAATCTTGATGACTCTCAGTCTTTGTTTTAATGAAATCCTGTAACTAATTACTGTTAAATACTGCTTTTCATCTAATAAGGTATTCAGTCTCTGTTTTGTTGTTGTTGTTTTTTGTTTTTTGAGTATGAAGAAAACAACCATTATTCTCAAAGGTTTAGTTGCCATTTCCCGTCTTTCATTCAAAATGTGTTTTTCTTTTGCAGTCAGAATAAAATTGTTTTGGTTGTGTTGCAATAATTTTCAAGAAATCATCATTTGCATATATTTTTTAAACATCTCAATCATTCTTCATTACAGTTTTTTATTTGCTTCTCCAGCTGATCTTTGCATCGCTGTCCCCATTTACAGATTTCTGTCCTCGCCCGTCCTTCTCTCCTTGTTGGTAGCTTCAGGACAGGTCTGACTGATGACAAAGATCAAAGGTGATCCTTAACCTTGATGAGAAAATCCAGTTTGCTCTGTTTCTGCAACAAATTACCAACACACAAGTTCAGATGCTGCAGCTTATGCCCCACGTAGATAAAACTAATTATATGCATATGCACACATTCATCTCCACTGCCTTCCAAAATGTGCAGCATACAGTGTGCACGCTCTCACTGTGCTTTAATATTCATCACGGTTGTTCCGTGTAGACGCATATGTCGTATTTGGGGATTAGTTCGATCGTCTGCAGTCAGTCCGGAGTAATCAGGCTGATCCAGAGCCCTGCAGCTAAACTGGCAGCAGCGCTGCCTGGATTTCTCATTTAGGTGAGGATTTGGTTCATCAGCTGACTGGATTGTACAAAAATAAATAAATATACAGTATAAAATTGAAATGCCATGTTTTAAGTTTGTCATGTTGTAGTGTTTTTAATTAATGCATCTTGAGCGCACACAGTTTTTGGTCTGAAAAACATGGATTTTTTTTTTCTAACTGTGTTAAGCTTTGTTTTTCTGCAAGCCAGATTAGAAACTGCTCTAAACTGTGGTAATCTATAATCTATACTGTATGCTTCTTTTATACCTCATAAACACACACCAATATAAAACAAAAAAGTAAAGGGAGTCAAATATCTCCTTAAGTTTGTCTTAATCAAAGCTAGTTTTTCAGACATTTAACCTAATAATACAATCCCATTATATTATAAAACAGGATGCATCAAATGGATGAACTGATAGAGGAAGTACCCTGATGCATGCTCAATAGATAGAGGAAGGTTTTGCTTTGCCACAAGTCTCGAGCTACATCCCAAGTCCAAACTTTTTTTATATCCTCAACAAACAATGTTGACACAGTCAGGCTGTAACATTTGTCTCCACACTAAGCTTCAGATTTTGGGGTCATACGTAAGAATCTGAGGGAAATTCCTGAAATCAATTTCCTTTTCTGTGCTTCATAATTTTCTTCTGCTAATTTAGTCTGATAACTCAGCTAGTACATTCACAGGAATGTATTTTAAAAGTAGCCCTATTTATCTGTTAAATGTATGCATGATGCATTGTTCAAAAATTATTATTTCATTTTACAACAACCCCTCCACCCCA
>JBBPBX010033427.1:0-18690 GCA_038048925.1 Garcialebias charrua
TGGATCGAACGTGCCTTATATTTGCTCACAGGGTCCATCACAAATTACCACCAAGAGACACAGTTGATGGAGGATACAGATGTGGACAGTGCATTAAAAGTTGTAACAGCTGGAACCACAACGGGTGAAAAGAAAGCAGACAGAGACAAACGTTTGGCTAAATTAAGCCTTCTGTTAAAAGCCAAGCTAGACTTTAAAACTGCTGCACGCCAGGCTGTCTCTAAATCATGTTTAACAGCACAAATGGAGATTGCCACTTTACAAAGTAATCCTTCCATCTTCCCATCACACTCTCCTCACTTGTTAGAACATTCCCATTCCCATCTTTAATAAGCCTAACCTGCTGCACATCCTTTCCAGCCTGATCCCTCTGTCTTGCCAATCGGTACAAGTCCTTCTCGCCCTCTTTAGTGTCCAGTCTCCCATATAACTCATTGTACGCCCTCTGCTTTGCCTTAGCTACTTCCCTCTTTGCTCTATGTCCCATCTCCTTATATTCCTGTCTCCTCTCTTCAGTCCTCTCACTGTCATATTTCTTCTTGGCTAATCTCTTTCTTTGAATGGCGTCCTGCACTTCACTATTCCACCACCAGGTTTCCTTATCATCCATTCTCTGTCCAGATGACACACCAAGTACCTTCCTACCTGTCTCTCTAATTACTGTTGCTGTAGTAGCCCAGTCACTTGGAAGCTCTTTCTTACCACCCAGAGCCTTTAACAGCTCGTCTCTGAATTTCTCACAACATTCTTCCTTCTTTAGCTTCCACCATTTGGTCTTCTTCTCTGGTTTTACTCTTTTTCTCTTCTTCGCAACAACAGTCATTCTACACACAACCATCCGATGCTGTCTGGCCACGCTCTCCCCTGCCACAACCTTACAGTCTCCAATCTCCCTCAGGTTTCCTCTTCTACACAGAATGTAGTCGACCTGTGTACTCCTTCCTCCACTCTTATAGGTCACTCTATGTTCCTCCCTCTTTTGGAAATAGGTATTGACTATAGCCATTTCCATTCTCTTGGCAAAATCCACCACCATCTGTCCTTCCTGGTTTCTTTCCTTGACACCAAACCTACCCATCACTTCCTCATCCCCTCTGTTTCCTTCACCAACATGTCCATTCAGGTCTGCTCCAATCACCACTCTTTCCTCCCTGGGAATACTCTCTATCACTTCATCCAAATCTTTCCAAAATTATCTTTCTCCTCCCCATCACATCCAACCTGTGGAGCATAACCACTGACTATGTTTAGCATCAGACCTTCTACTTCTACCTTCAGGCACATCACCCTATCTGACACTCTCTTCACCTCTACTACATTCTTTGCCAACTCCTCCTTCAGGACTACCCCTACTCCATATTATTGTTGCACTATAATTAGACCAAACCTGTCTTCATTCAGTGCTACTTGTTCAAGCAGACTTGAATGCTAAATGATCAATACTCTTTGCCTTAAACAACATGTGTTTGGAGCTTTCAGGAACATGCTACAAACTAAATATATTTATTCAAATGTCACAAACTGTACTTGACTTGTTTTGCTTTCATGAGTTGTGAGACTGACTCTGCGTTTACAATAATCGTGAGTAAAATAAAAGCGGTATGTTGGGAACTCTGCAGTGGATCAGAACAATCCTCTGAGGTCTATGTTTAGACATGAGAAAGTCCCAAAGAAGAGGTTTGTTCTGTACTGCAGGGACTACACTTACACTGTACACAGTGATGAAAGTGTGTCACACACTCAGTGAGGAGCCCAGCGCAACAAAATAATACAGCTTGTTGTTTACCTTCTAATGAAAAAGCAGCAACTTAACAACCAGCGTACAGTGACAATGCTGGAAAACACAACTACAAAGTAGGTTCATGTTTTTCTAATGTTACAGTACAGCTGATGTTGGAAACAACTTTGAGGCATTTTTTCTGCAGATACTGGATTTGTAATTGTAGTTCAATATAAATAGCTTTTGTGGTACATTTTGGACATGTCGCTAAATTATAAACATGTGCATAGTTGCAGGATCAAAAGTGCCACATATTTTATAATGTTGGTGCAAACATGGTTATGCAACCCTAAATAAAATTTAAAAAAAATACGTGTTCTCTCTCAACGGTAAGACAAATGCATATGGTTTTTAATCAATTCCAAAGTGTTTTTTTATTTATTTATTATTTGAACTACAACATGTTCATTCAGCTGCTCCCTCTTCAGGTGTCTCCACAGTGAGTCATCCTCCTCCATCTCACTCTGTCCTCACTCCAACTACCTCCATGTCCTCTCTAACTGCATCCATATAGCTCCTCTTTGTCTTTTTCCTGGCAGCTGCATTTCTAACATCTTTCTACCAATATACCCACAGTCCCTCCTCTGGACATGCCCAAACCATCTCAGTCTGGTCTCACTTATGTTATCTCCCAGTTGTTCAACCTGTACTGTACCTCTGATGATCTCATTCCTAATCTTATCCATCTGGGTCAACCTTGTGGGATTATCTCAGGGATTTGAAGTCAAGTTTTATGTTTATCAAGCATTCTACATATTCCATTTCACTTATCACACCACCACGTTATGATGTTGACATTATTGTTTATAAAATGTCTGCATTGTAAACTTTGAGCATTTTGGGAATAAACTTTGTAGACTTTCATTTCCTCTGGGTGACATTAACTTGACCTTCTGTTCTAATGTAAAAAAAAAACAACAAAAAAACTTGGTAGTTCTTTGATCAGGATACGTCCTTAACCCATTTATGCCCAATTTTTTTTCAGAGTTGAAAGGCATGTCATTTTATCAGTTGGGTCCTTCTGAATCATGTCATGTATTTATTTTCATCATTCTGTATTTTGATTTGAAGAAAATAGCATTTTTATGACTGGCAACAATTGTTGCCAGTAGTCACACAGCTTGTCACTAGGTCAACTGTCACCTGTTCATAATAGAGAACTAATAATAATATAGTAATAACAAAATAATAATGTAGTCAGAATAAATAATAACAAAAAGTTGGAGCATCAGGTTCCTCCTGTATAAAATTCCAAACAACAAACAATTTGAACAGTTTTTTTTATTCTTAATTTATTCGTCTGTAGACTCGAATTTTGTAACTTTGTAATCAAAACTTCAACGAACAGTTTTTTTTTCTTAGAACCTCTAATAACACACATATTTCATCCCATACATTCCATCATCTTTTATGGATGTTCTACTCAGTGTGGTACTTCTTGAAGCACTCCAAATGTAGTGGCACATCACACTTTTCACACGCAAACGATGTGCGTCCGCCACAGTTTTTGCATCGCTTGTACCTGCTACCAGTGTTGCAGGGCCAGTGGTTGAAATGATCAAACCTGGTGGCATCAGTTATCGCCACAGCCATTAAAGATCTTCTGCCCTGCCTACATGGCTTTGTTCCATGGCGCAGGAGGAGGGTCTGGGCTACCAGCCTCTGGAAGGAGAGGAGATCTTTCTGCCCACTTTTCCAGGTTCTAAATGAATGAAAAAACAAGCATGATAGATGAATGAATATGCCATGTTTTTGTTCATTTATGATGCTATTGATGAATTATCAATATCCTCCTTTCTACAGTGTCATGCCCCATATGTAGAATGTTCTGTAAAAGCAATATCATGCTTGAGTTTGTGATGTTGGTCTGGATATCATCACTGTTGCTCTTGTCAAATGAAGAGCACTAGCGATCACCTCATGTCAAACATCACAAACACGATTGTGATATTGCTAAATAACATGCAGCCTTGTGTACCTGTAATAGCACCAGCTATTCACCATGGCACTGTTCAGGGCCCAGCTGAAGTCAAAGTCAAAGTCAACTTTATTGTCAGATCTGCAATATGTACTGTACAGGACATACACAGGACCGAAATTGCGTTTCTCTCAGTCCCTCGGTGCAACAGTAAACATCTAAACATTGAAACACTGAAACATATAATAATAGACATAAGCATAAAATAGTAAAACTAACACTGTCCTGAGTTTTTTGCATAGTGGTATAAGAGTATGAAAATTTACACCAACTCTAAAACTAAAACATTAAACATTTAATGAACATAATACTGTCCTGAGTTTTTGCATACTAGTATAAAAAAAGAGTATAAAAAGTATAACTAAAATAAACTAAAGGTTTCTAGCATTGACATTTGCAAAGTGGCAAAGCAGCGTATGAGTTAATGTACACAGTATATGTATGAGGTAGTAGTTGATGTTGTTATAGAGGCAAAAAGTGGCATATGCAGTAAGGCACATTGGGCATCCCTAAATAAGACCGTTCAGAGCACACTGTATATGTATCAGCAGTGGTGTAGATATTAGAGTAGTGTAAATGTAAACAGTAGTAATTAAATGTAAGCAGTAGTAATAAAAGTAAACAGTATTAATAAATGTAAACAGAGAATGTAAACAGTATTATGACTATAGGCAGTGATGTAATACAAACATTAGTGCAAGTATGAGAAGTAGTGCAAACTGTATGAGCACATGACCGAGAGTTTAGTGAATAACCCGTTTGATGACACAGAGTCCAGTGTTAAAATCTTTGTGTTGTGTGGTAATGTGTGAGAAAGTTTTAGTGTTAAGGCAGTTCAAATGGGAGGGGGGGCAGAGCAGGCAGAGTGTTTAGCATCCTGACTGCCTGATGAACAGAGCTGTCTCTCAGTCTGCTGGTTCGAGCCTGGAGACTCCTCAGTCTCCTCCCTGATGGCAGCAGTCTGAAGCAGCTGTGTAGTGGGTGTGTGGGATCACCTGCCATGCAGTGGGCTTTCCGAGTGAGGCATGGCCATCACCACTTCTTGGACCGTATGTTGACTCTGTAGCGGCTGACAAACTGGTCATGCAGGTCCACTCCTCGTCATGCAGGTCCACTCCTCCCATGTGTGTGTTGTAATCCTGGATACACTTGGGCTGTCTGACCTTGTCCATGGTCCGTTTTTGTTTGTTCCATCTCTTTGCCTCAGTTTCGATGAACTCCCTTTCCATGTTTGACACCACAGTGACCATGCTGTTGTCATTCCACCTTACAATCAGCTTCTCTGCCTCAACCAGATATTCAGCATTTCCTCTGGGTGTCTTCTTGAAGGTCTTGGGTTCTGTGAAAGGAACCTTGTGGAGCTGAGCTTGTCGCATCGTGCCACAGCTGCCATAGCCTCTCAGGGTCATCTCATCCACCAGGGACAGGGTTGTGAAGAGGTTGTCATGGTAAAACTTGACTCCAGGTGGAACTTCAGCTTTCTCTGCCAGGCCAAGAACCACACTTGGTCCCTGACCAAGTCCAGTTTCCACCAGATCTGTGTGGCTTCCTACATATGGCTAGATCATCAACATCTTTTACCTCAGCGAAACACAAGCTAATGTTAGGCTAGCAAAAAAATGATGTTAGCTAGCAAGAGAATGATGTATGGAAGCGAATAAAAATCTTAGACACACAGGCCTTGACTACATAATTTATTTTGCTAGGAAGAGTATCCTTAGAAGACTAAAATAAGACATTGCACATCATTTTACAATTTGAAATAAGAAAATTAGGTGCAATCCTGCAGACAGTGTTTTCCTGTAGTTAGCGACAAGCTATGTGCCCATTGGCAACTTTTGTTGCCACTTACAAAAAGACACCCATGAACAAAAAAATATTTATCCTAGGTACAATTTTTGTGGAGAGTGTTACTGTAGAGACTTGAAAGATCAAATAATTATAAAAATGTATGGGGGGAAACCATAAGAAATGTTATGAAAATTACCTTTTTCCAGGACGATTTACATATTCCATGTCTTCAGCTGGATGGCCCAGGAAGCATGTGATATCATGCAACAGGAAGCACTTGGAAACATTTTTTAAAATCAAAACCTTTGTCTAAGTTGTCTACTAGTTTATAAGTGGAAAATGTTGCATTAATACATTTGAGATTTTTTTACTAAGTGGAAAATGACAGTGATACACTTTGGCAACAATTGTTGCCAGTGGGGCTAACACCCACGTCAAAAAAGGTTCTTCTCCCTGCGATTCTTCCACTGAGATTAGAAACATCTTATCTAAAAATGATGCATAAAAACTGGTTCATGCATTTGTCACGTCTAGACTGGACTATTGCAATGGTTTATTATCTGGGTGTCCAAATACTTTTTTTAAAGTCTTCAAATTATCCAAAATGCTGCTGCCAGAGTCTCAACTGGAGTTAGTGGGAGAGATTACATCTCTCAAGTTTTAGCTTTTTTCCCATTGGCTCCATGTCAAATCCAGAAATGAATTCAAAATCTTACTTCTAACCTACCTGGGACCCTGAGCAGCTTTGATGAAGTTGTTCAGAGTGAGGTGGAGACCATCCTCAAGAAAATGAAGCCTTCATCCTGCACCCTGGATCACTTCCCCTCATCTCTCATAAAATCCAATCACTCTGCAATTAGCCCATTAATCACACAAATAATAAATCAGTCTCTACAATCTGGTCATGTTCCACTGCCTCTAAAAACTGCCATCATTAGGCCTCTTCTGAAAAAATCTAATTTGGATCCCGACATTTTTTCAAATTACCGGCCAATTTCCCACCTCCCATTTCTGTCCAAAGTGCTGGAGAAAGCAGTTGCTGCTCAGCTGCAGGAACACCTACAGCAACACTCTCTGTATGAGAAGTTCCAGTCTGGATTCAGAGCAGCTCACAGTACTGAGACTGCACTGCTGAGAGTAACAAATGATGTCCTCATGGCTGCTGACACTGGTTCTCCCTCCATCCTTGTCCTCCTTGACCTCACTGCAGCCTTCGACACTGTGGACCATAGTATCCTCCTCCACCGTCTTCATGTGGAGGTCGGTCTCTGTGACACTGTCCTGGACTGGTTCAGATCTTTCCTCTCCAATAGGCTGGAATGTGTCAGTCTTGGCAATGCCACTTCCCAGACATACCATACCATACCATTTTATTTATAAAGCACTTTAAACAGGAACAAGTCCACACCAAAGTGCTGGACAAACAAACACGCAACAGGCAACACAGACAATGAAGTACAACACGAAAAACATAAAAACATTGCAGATCATAAATCAAACGATCCAATACAAATCAGCTGGCATTGAAAGCGATGGAGTAGTAGTGAGTTTTTAACCGGGATTTGAAAACCGAGAGGGAGGGGGCCTGTTTGATGAGCAGCGGTAACTCGTTCCAGAGTCTTGGGCCTGCTACAGAGAACGCCCTGTCACCCCTGCGCTTAAGGCGAGTTTCTGGAACTATTAAGAGTACCTGATCCTCTGACCTCAAAGCACGTGGAGGGACATATGGGTGTATCAGATCCGAGAGATAGGCGGGGGCGAGACTGTTCAGCGATTTGTAGACATACATGAGAATTTTGAATTGGATTCGAAGATGAACCGGTAGCCAGTGAAGGGAGGCCAAGACTGGTGTAATGTGCTCTCTTTTGCGTGTGCTGGTTAAAAATCGGGCAGCTGCGTTCTGAACCAGTTGTAATCGTGCAATGGTGGCTTGACTGACGCCAAACAGAAGTGAATTGCAGTAATCAAGCCTAGATGTAATGAATGCGTGAATCACTGTCTCCAGGTGCTTTTTGGATAATATGGGCTTCAGCTTAGACAGACGCCTCAGCTGGAAAAAACAGGATTTGACGATCATGTTTACATGACTGTTGAGTTTCATGGAAGGATCCATTATCACTCCCAGATTTTTGACTTTTTGTTTTTCGGACAGGGGTAGAGCAGACAGGTCAATGCAGTGGTTTGAGGTTGTGTCATTGGGAAGGAACAATATGGCTTCAGACTTCTTATCATTGAAGCTTAAGAAATTTAAAGCCATCCAGTCCCTGATGTCAGCCAGGCAGTCGAGCAGAGGTTGAATAGAGCCTGTACCATTTTGTCTTAGGGGGAAGTAGATTTGACAGTCATCAGCGTAGAAGTGGAAAGGTATATTGTGTTTCCGGAAAATAGCACCGAGTGGCAGCAGGTATAAGGAGAACAAGAGAGGACCCAGGATGGACCCCTGCGGAACCCCCCATTTAAGAGCCGCCACTGCAGAAGTAAAATCATTGATGGACACACAAAAAGACCTGTCAGAGAGGTAGGATCTGAACCAGTTTAGGGCTGATCCTGAGATGCCCATGGTGTACCTCAGGGGTCGGTTCTGGGGCCCCTGCTGTTTTCCCTTTACATGCTGCCTTTGGGTCAAATTATTAATCAGTTCAACATTTCCTTTCACTGCTATGCCGACGACACACAACTTTACATCAGGACTGGAGCATCATCATCATCCCTATCTCCATCTTCACTCACTGCTCTCACTGCACTCACTGCTCTCTCTGCCTGCCTGGAGGAAATAAAGGCATGGATGAATCAAAACTTTCTTCAACTGAACTGCTCCAAGACCGAGGCCATTTTGATCGGCACCCCTCACCAGGTACAAACATCAACTTTAACAACAATCTCCTTCTCTGGTCAAGACATCCCCCTCTCCACCTCTGTTACAAATCTTGGAATAAAAATGGACTCTCATCTCACATTTGAAAATCACATTAAGCATCTGTTTAAAACCTGCTTCTTCCATCTTCGAAACATCTCCAGACTTCGCCCATCTCTGACTTTTTCCTGATGCTGAGAAACTCGTCCATGCCTTTGTCTCCTCCAGGCTCGACTACTGCAACTCCCTGTTTATTGGTATCCCTGGCAAAAACATTCAGAAGCTTCAATATATTCAAAACAGTGCAGCTAGGATTCTGTTGAGAGTTCGCAAATTTGATCATATTACACCCATTCTCCATAACCTCCATTGGCTTCCTGTCACCTACAGAATTCAATATAAAACTGCTCTCATTACCCATCAATGCTTGCACGGAACTTCACCTGACTATCTAAAGGACATTCTTGCACCATATTCATCCACCCGGTCTCTACGATCACAGAACAGTAATTTACTTCATATTCCTCGGACCAAATTGAGGACCATGGGAGACCGAGCATTCTGTGTGGCTGCCCCCCGCCTGTGGAACTCCCTCCCTGACGACCTGAGAGCTCCACAGTCACTGGTTGACTTTAAAAGCGGCATTAAGACTTTTCTTTTTAAGCAAGCCTATTCTGCTTTCACATGATTTTATCTTTGATCTTAGCTGTTATCTTTATTGATTTTACTTGATTTTATCACTTGTTTTATTTTATTTATTTTTTAAGCAAGCCTAAATCTACATGATTTTATCTTTGATCTTAGTCGATATTATTATAGATTTTATTTGATTTTATCACTTGTTTTATTTTTTACCTTTACCTTGTTACACATTGTAGCACTTTGAGATTTTTATTAATGAAAAGTGCATTATAAATTGAATTCATTATTATTATTATTATTATTATTATTATTACAAAGCTCTCAACAACATAGCTCCATCTTATATTACAGATCTTATTGTTCCATATTTTCCTAACAGAACACTTCACTCTCAGACTGCAGGTTTACTTGTGATAACTAAAGGTTCCAAAAGCCTATGTCTGTGTTCCCTCTGATCCTCTGTTTCTCTTTATAGGGTTTGTGTTTCTTTAGTATCCATCCCCATCTTGTGTTGTGTTCTTGTCTTGCATCCCTTTTTCTGGCATCTGTGATTACTCACAGGTGTCATCACTTAGTCTAATTGGTGTTTCCTGGATATAAGTCTGTGCATGTGTTAGTCCTTGTCCTGATATTGTTATCTGTCCACTGGTGATGTCATGTTCCTTGTGATGCCTAGTCTGATCATCATTTTCATCTCCTGTTTATGTAAGTTTGCTGCCCCATCAGCTCTTTTGTTTTGTAAAAATAAATTAGTTATCTTATATTATCTTGAGTCATTGCCTACCTGCCTGCACCACTGGGTTCACCAGCCTCAGCTCTCGTACATGAGTCTGTTGTGAACAAATGGGTATGAATATAACAGCATTAAGAAATCAGCAGCATGGATAAAGTGTCAAATCTCCAATTAAAGTGACATTATAGCACATTTTTTTGGAGGGGGGTATGAGTCGAACAGCCTCAGAGTAGAAGCTGTTCCTCAGTCTAGTGGTTCTACACTTGATGCTCCTCAACCTCCTGCCTGAAGGGAGCGGGGCAAAAATGTGCGTGCTGGGTGAGTGGTGTCCTTCATGATGCAGGTGGCTCTTTTCCTGCATCTGGAAGTATAGATGTCTGTGATGGTGGGGAGACTGACTCCAGTAGACTTCTGTGCAGCCTTCATCACTCTCTGCAGAACTTCATCCAGCCTGCCATGCGCTTCTTCTCACTTCATCCCTCCTCTCTCCAGAGCCTTCACCTCTCCAGGCTCTGTTCCACCTGCTCCCTTCTCTTACTTCAAATCACATTGTCGTTTGTTAACCTCATAGTTAATGAGGACACTTCCCAAACCTCATCTGTCATGCTGTCCATCAGCTGATCCCTGATGCGATCCCCACCTTGATCACACTGCACAGCCCACCACTGTCCTTGTACATGTCCTGTATTACCCTCACATCCTTTGCCACACCTGACTTCCGCATACGTTTCTTTATTGGGCACCAAAGCAACTGCTTTCTTCAGATGCAAGAGCACATAATTCAGCTCCTTCTTACCTTCTGGCAATGTCTCCATTATCACTCTCAAAGCAAAATTCACATCTGTAGAGCTCTCTTTTTTTTTGGCATGAAACCATATATCTGCTCACTGCTGTGTGCACACATGGCACAGGCAGCATTGTTTGATACAAAATTGCTAACTGTGTTGTTCTTCACTTTTAACTGAACAAGTAAAGCAGAGGGACTTTTTCCCAAAGGCAGCATGGTACTGAAGCAGTTTAAAGCTTCATAATGAACAAAGGATTACAATGCTTTGCTGACCCCATTCAGATGCCAAGGACTTTATGGCTGCACATGCCTGTTTATGACCACTTCCTGGGTGCAGCTAACAGAGGAGCGCAGGGTGCCACTGTGGCTCTATCACTCTATTAACAAAGGGAGGACACACAGCAGAGCAACCCATTCATCATCAAGCCTGCAGCCCGCCCTTCGGATGAGACAATACACACTGCTTTCAGCTCGTGTTTGCTCATCGTGCTGCAGATGCATGTGTGTGTGTGTGTGTTTGTGTGTCCGATGATGCTGGATCCCTATGCATCAGAGGTAAGTGATGGCGACACTCCACAGATCCTCTCCAGACAGCTGGAAGAACTCTAATGAGCATGTGAACCTGCTGAGAAATGTGTGGTTATACGTTGTTTTTAATCTGTAACTCTTCTCTCAAGCTTGCACGAAACAGAACTCATTTTGAGCTTTGCATGTTATTGTTTGAAAAACAAGAGTGCCTCATATTCCCTGAATATAAATACAGAATGATCTCAACTTTGCCAAAGCCACTACATCATCCGTCTCCCAGGGTAACACAAGAATCCAGCCCACTTTTCTTCAAACCACAAAAAAAAAAAAAATAGAAACAGTTGGGGATAAACAGCTTCCTGTGCTATAGTTTATTGTTAACACCGACTGAACGAGTGTGTGCGGGTGGCTTAAGTTGTGTGTCATTCATGACAGGCGCCCAGCAGGAGGGGGACACACACTCCATCTTGTGACCTTCGCAGGTTGCTAACGTCGTTGCCATGGCAGCGCCGCTTGATGCTTTCTGACAGCTCTGATTCGCCCTTGACAGAAATAAGACTGCAGGCCCCACATCTCCCCTCGTCCTTGTCTCATTTGCCGTGCATAGCGTCACCCCCCCCCCACACACACACACACACACACACGCACACACACATACACACACACATGCTCTCACACAGTTAAATTACATTTTAACTCTTCACGCTGATGGGGAGCGCCCCGGCTGCAAGGCCCCCTGCCAGTCCCTTCCAGTTTAGGATTTGAAAGTGAGATGGAGCCTTTCGAGGAGCAGAAGCTTTACACATTCGCAAAGAGTGCAACACACCTCCACTGTCCTCCTTTTCCACCCTTCCCTTGACTTGCCCCCGTGGCTCTTTAGTTTGGACCTGTTTACAGGCTAAAGGCTCAGTTAAGTCTGGGGTGGGATCACAGGACAGAGGTGTGATTTCACATGCCAGCCACTACAGTGTTGTGAGGAAATGTTTCACTCTATAATAGATGACGGTGTGGTGAGATAACCTGATATATTTGATGATGAGCATAAACACACACACATACACTTCCACTGTTCTCTCCACTGTTAATCTCTGTCTGGGCCACACTGGGAACCTGAGTGCACACCCTTGACGTTGACAAAGAGCTTTGGGTGTTTTTTGGCAGTCCTCCCCTCACCTGCCCCCCCTCAGCTACCTGCTCCCCACTTCATCAAAACCACAGGCACCAAAAGCGGTGAAGGATCCATCAACTTCCCATGCTGAGAGACTATGTCGTCAGTGAGGAACGTCTCCTGGGGGACAGTTGCTGACGGCTGACATGCATCAGAACCCCGGAGGAGAAGAGTAAACTGCAAGGCATTGAGAAAAACACTTTTTTTTTTAAAATAGCCGTGCACCAACTACATCCATCAGGAAAAGTATTTGTTCTCTTATTCGTTCCATCTGGACTTAAGTCGCGAGGTTTCTTTTGGATTTTATTTAAAATCTCATTGAGGTTCTTCATTTCAAGAGCCAACTTCTAACTTTGGACATCACGCCGGCACTCACCAGCACCTGCCACCCAGCTCACATTGCATCCAACTTCACCTTCTTTCCTCGCAGGTAGCACGTCTGTGTGGAGGTCATATCCTGTAGCTTCTTCAGAATGAAGTTGGCTGAGTCCCAGGAGCCAAGGATCAGCCACCAGATGCTCGCCAGCAAGCTTCCTTCTCAGACCTGGCAGTATTTACCCTACAAGGGCCTGTTGGTGCTGCCAGGCCAGCACTGTAAATAAGAATTTGTTCCAGTTTATGCCTAGTTAAAGAAAGGTGAAATATGATGTCACTTCATCAACGTCTTCAAATCACTCTACCGTACTTTTCGGGGTAAAAGTCGCTTCTGTGTATAAGCCGCTTTGTCCAATTATTGGGAATAATTTGAAAAAATCCATAAATACGCCGCTTTGCCCTATAAGTCGCATCTATTATGCGTCACCACTGCGCGTCAGCACCTCATTTGCCCTGCTGAAAATGGCGGCCACAGAAGCGAGCCAGCACGGAAGGACTTTACAAGATTAACACGGTAAAAACAATTCTTTGCTGAGAAAAAATATATTTCTCAGCTGACATTATAGCACAAGGGTTCCTGAGCTTAACCGTTCACTCTGTAAGCCTAAAAAATATCCGTCGAGTGGTTTATGACTTTAAAACGGAAAGAAAAACGAAGCTAACGAGACGATTCCGTCTCTAAAAACACAAATAAAAAATTCAAATTTTATCTCAAATGTCTTATACAGGGCAACAGTTTGTACATGAAACCCCATATAATTACACTCTGTGAGCAGAAAAAATATCCGCTGAGTGGTTTATGAGCTATATATCTAAATAGTAGGTACTGTAGCTAACCGCTAATAAAAGATCGTATTTTTTTTTTAAATCTCAAACATCTCATAAAGCTAGTCAGTTGTAAATGACCACCAAATAATTACGCTCTGTAAGTTTCAAGAAAATCTGCGGTGTGGTTTATGAGTTATCTTGCTAAAAAAACACAGCTAACAACACAGCTAATAGTAGCTACATCCATAGCAGGAGGCAGGCAGCGACAGAGTCAGTCCGAGCAGAGGAGGCTTTTTTCGGACACATGAGCTAGAAACGGTCGGTGTACTCCTGGAAGTGTCCCTAGCGGACAAAAGTGGTACTGCACCATTATTTTGCCAAAATGAAAAACTGCGACATCAGAGCCAAAAATGGGTCTAAAAATATGGAGAAAAATCCATAAATATGACGCTTCGGCGTATAAGCCGCAGGACATGCAAATTAGTAAAAAAAATAGCGACTTATATGCCAAAAAGTACGGTATTTGTCCCAGTTGGACACTTGCCAAGGACAAAATTGTAAATTGAAACCCTACCCAGGGTGACACCCCAGAAAACACAGCAGGATCATCAGAGTATTCATCTACCTTCACCATGTTCAGGTCTCTCTTGTAAACGAGTCCCCGAGGCTCAATGGGACTAACCATTATAAATAAAGGTTGAATGAATGTTAGGGGGGTAATTTTCAGAAAGCACCTAAAAATAAATATCAGTGCTTTATTTGCGCTAATGAGGACACTGCACCGGTGCGTTGTGGTGAAAAGAGAACTGAGCCAAAGGGCGAAGCTCTTACTTTAATCATCTATCTTCTAACTCTCATCCACGATCCTCAGTTTAGAAATGATTACCAAAGTAACAAGATCCTGAATACAAGTGGCAGCAACGAGTATCCTCTGCAGGGTTAACTTCACCTTGCAGAAAAGTTGAGGAGCTCTGTCATCCAGTGAGCTCTACATGCTGGCTGAGGTGGATCGGACATCTGATTAGGACACCTCCGAGCACCTACCTGGTTACATCTCACAGTAAGGAGACCTGGAGTAGACCCAGAACTCACTGGAGGAAATATCTGGTCCAGCTCTGAACTGGGACCAGTGTTGCTGGACACGTTAGGATTTCCCTCCTGACATTGTTGCTTCTGTGAGTCAAGCATGGAAAATTAAAAACTTTATGTACCAAATACAACTGGGTTGAACTTGAAATTAAGCTGGTTGTTCTTTTCTCTATTTACTGAAAAACAATTAATTCACAACTTCAAAATATTTCTTTTTAAGACACAAATGATTATCATTTTACTAAACTACTGTTTGCAGATATTTGACATGACACAATGAGAAGGAAAAACCTACAATATATGACAAATAGTTCTAATATTGGCTTGTTTACTTTAGGCTTCCCATGAAGCGTGTGTCTGTATCTGGGCCAGCTGAATTCATTACTTTGCTCCTCTGCTGGTTTAGACTGGTGTAAACTTGTTTTTAATTACTTATTTGTGCGCATGAAGGTCTTGCATATTCTGAGTGAGTTAGGAGTGTCAAACATGCACAGTCTGAGATTATTAATGATGCTCAGTTACAACAGATGCAAAAAAGGCAGGTGGTTGGAGCAGTGAAGGAGGAATTTTGACAAAATGTCCCACTTCTTGATTTATTGAGTCAGACTCTTCAAAATAGCTTATCACTAATTTATTATTATTATTATTTATTACTATTGTTGTTGTTGTTGTTGTTGTTGTTGTTGTTGTTGTTGTTGTTAGTATAGACATCTTATTGACAGCTTCATTCTTTCCAAGTTTATTTTTCACATCTTGCAACGCTGAAAAATATTAGATTTTGAGTGTTTTTGTGGAATTTTAGTAAAGACGTCTGGTAGGAAAATGTGCTACGTTGATGTAGGCTCAAATGAGACCATAATGAAACGAGTTCCTGCATTCATGTGTGATTAAAATCCAAATACTGTCTTGGGTGTGTAAAAAAATACAAAATAGAAATTGGTATATTTTATTACCAGTAATTAACAATAAAAAAAATTGGGGGGGGAACTAACAACTACTGATGGTCACATGACACAGTTATCATTAAAATAAAATGACATATAAGCTGAGGTATAATCTTGGACACACTGAATTTACTTTGTAATATAGAAAATATATTCATCCATCCATCCATTTTCTTCCGATTATCTGGGGTCGGGTCGCGGGGGTAGCAGCATAAGTAAAGGAGGCCCAGACTTCCCTCTCCCCAGCCACTTGGAGCAGCTCCTCCGGGGGAATCCCAAGGCGTCCCCACGCCCGCTGAGAAACATAGTCCCTCCAGCGTGTCCTGGGTCTTCCTCTGGGTCTCCCCCGGTGGGACGTGCCCAGAACACCTCACCAGGGAGGCGTCCAGGAGGCATCCTAACCAGATGCCCGAGCCACCTCAACTGGCTCCTCTCGATGTGGAGAAGCAGCGGCTCTACTCCGAGTCCCTCCCGGATGACTGAGCTTCTCACCCTATCTCTAAGGGAGAGTCCAGACACCCTGCGGAGAAAACTCATTTCAGCCGCTTGTATCCGAGATCTCGTTCTTTCGGTCATAACCCAAAGCTCATGACCATAGATGAGGGTGGGAACGTAGATCGACTGGTAAATTGAGAGCTTTGCCTTTTGACTCGACTCTCTCTTCACCACGACACTGCTGACACTGTACCTATCTACCTATCGATCTCACTCTCCATTTGTGAACAAGATCCCAAGATACTTAAACTCCTCCACTTGGGGCAGGACCTCCTCCCGACCCGGAGAGGGCACTCTACCCTTTTCCGGCTCAAGACCATGGCCTTGGATTTGGAGGAACTGATCCTATCTGAATTATGAGTGTTTGGTATTAAAATGTTTCCTGACTAATTTTATCAATTTTTATGTTAAGAGTTAATGCTTTTTGCAACACACACGATCCCTGGAAAAAATATTTTAGTATAGTGTCAAGAAACTATTTGCAATTAGGTTTGATCAGGCACAAGAGTTATGTGAAAAACTAAGCTCGTTTTCTTCACATGACCTTGTAGCTTTCTTGGTAAGAGATGAAACAGTAAGCCTTTAGCGGTGCCTAGCACCACTCTGAAAAACAAGTTTGAGTGAAGTCATCACACGCACGCACACACACATACACCCCACAAGGTATAAAACGGTTACAGCGCACTTAGTCTTTGACGTCTGTCCGCGAGTCTTTGGCCCAGACGTTCAGTCGAGCATTGATGACCATATCTCCCGCCGAACTGTATGTGACTTCCCGGTTCAGTGTCAAGGTGAGAGATTGTAATTTGTTACACGTCAATGCCTAAGTGTGTGTATTTAAGTTTTACTGTGGCGAGATTAAACAGACACTTTGATGTTAGCAGGAAAACTGTTTGTGTGTGACTTGTATGTTTATTGTACATCTGAGGTGACTTGTACAACTGTATGTGTTTTTCCTTTTTTCCTTTTTCTGTCACAGACTTCTTTAATAAATGACAGATCATTATTTTTAATTAAGTCTGTGGTGTGAGTTTTTTCCTAAACAATTGTGTGCATATCCTTCACGAACTTGACAAATGATTTAAAATATAATAAAACAAACATTTGGGTTGATTTGAAATATCATAAAACATCATCCCAGCCGCATCACACTCGGCTGCAAACCGCTCCAGTGAAAGCTGTAGATCATGACTTGATGAAGCCAATATGACCACATCATCCGCCAAAAACAGAGAAGCAATCCTAAGGCCACCAAAACGGATCCCCTCAACACCTTGGCTGCACCTAGAAATTCTGTCCATGAAAGTTATGAACATAATCGGTGACAAAGGGCAACCTTGGCAGAGACCAACTCTCACTGGGAATGAGCCGGACTTGCTGCCTGCAATGTGGACCAAGCTCTGACACCGGTCGTACAGGGACCTAACAGCCCGTATAAAAGGGCCTGGTACCCCATACTCCCAGAGTACCCCCCACACGGTTCCCTGAGGGACGCGGTTGAACGCCTTCTCCAAGTCCACAAAGCACATGTAGACTGGTTGGGCAAACTCCCATGCACCCTCCAGGACCCTGCTGAGGGTGTAGAGCTGGTCTAGTGTTCCACGACCAGGACAAAAACCACACTGCTCCTCCTGAATCCAAGGTTCGACTATCCAACGGACCCTCCTCTCCAGAAAATATATTTACATTGTTAATATGTAAGTTATAATTGATGTGCTCCAAGCGATTTTTTTTCTTTTTCTGTCCAATAAACTTATTAGAAACAATTATATCACAGTCACTTTCAGGTGAGACCTGGTCAATCTCAAGAGATGATGGAATTGCACCAGTTGTAGACAAAAACAGAGGATCTCAGAAATAAAATATAACCTATTTATTTAAATAGCAAATCAACAGGCCGACGTGGCAGCAAACCTTTACAAGAAAGCAATACAGTACTAAGTGCGAGGAATACACAAAAGGATATGGACAACATGTGATGAGCTACTGGTGGTGACTGGAAACTAGTAAACTGAGGGAGGAACGTGGTGACACCTGGACAGATTGTAATTGGCTAATTAGGAACAGATGAGGGTAGCAGACTGACTGACAAAAACACTGAGGAAGCTGATGGAGGGTAAATGGAAAATGGCACAAGAAACTCTGGGAAACAAGAGCTAAACAGAATACTAAATACAGTAATCCCTAAGAAATACTAAAAAACAAAAGATCTACACTGAGAAGGAGAAACACAACAAAAGACAAAATATAAAACATGAAGGAAATAATATTATTATGAACTAAAGAACTAAATAAAATCAAAGGCAGCACGAATACGACATGAGCAAGATGGCACACCATTACAAGCTCAAAACTTCACAAAGAAGTCAAAATTAGCAGAAAACAAGTTTGAGAATGGATGTCGCACTCTTCAGTTAGAGAAGACTTTATCACAGCTTTAAACTTCCCCCCCAAAAAATCAAAAGCATTAAGCTTAAGTTTGGTCTGAAGATTGTTCTATGACAAAGATGCAGAGAAGGAAATCAATTCTCTACCAAGTTCAGAAATGTTTAAAGAACTTTTAACAGTAGCCAACAACTTATAACATGTCTTTAAAAGTGGACAAAAGAACACACAAAAAAGAGTATATACCTGTAGATTATCTATTATTCAAGGATTCAAGGAAGTTTTGTTGTCATACCAGCTCACATTTGCATGTTTGCAGAACAAAATTCGGACTCAGGTCCCAGATCAAGAAGCCAAACAATTAACAAATAAA
>JBBPBX010033427.1:18913-33263 GCA_038048925.1 Garcialebias charrua
AAGATAAAGGTGAATTAAGTTCAGCTCAAGTTCATCAGTCTGACAGCTGCAAGGAAGAAACTGTTTTTGAGCCTGGTGTTCTTGCTCTGAATGCTCCTCAGCTGCCTGCTTAAGAGGAAGGGCGGAACAGACTGTGTGCAGGATGAGTGCAGTCCTTCATGATGCAGAACGCCCTCCCCCTGCATTGTGAAGTGTAGAGGTCTGAGGTGGTGGAAAGGCTGCTCCACAGTCTTCTGTGCAGCCTTAACCACCCTCTGCAGAGTCATCCTCTCAGCAGCAGTGCAGCTGCCGTGCCACACGGTGATGCAGGTGCAGAGAAGGCTCTCTACCACACAGTGATAGAAGCTCCTCAGGACAGAACTCCCAAGTCCATCTCTCTTCAGCTTACTGAGTAAGTAGAGACGCTGGTTGGCCCTTCTTGACCAGACAGGAAGTGTTGGCTCTCCAGGTGAGGTCACTGGATAATGCACCCCCTTGTACCAGTAGCAGGAGACCACCTCCACAGCTGCTCCTCTGATATGTAGGGGATGAAGATTATCCTTGTATTTTCTGAAATCCACCACCCCCTCCTTGGTCTTTTTCACATTGATGCAGAGATTATTGTCTCTGCACCAATGCACCAGGTGTTCCACTTCCTCTCTTTATTTGGATTCATCATTGTTTATGATGCATCTCACTACTTGTGTATGCATCTCACTACTTGTGTGTTGTCTGCAAACTTCACTATATGGCAGCTGGGGTGTCTAGCCAAGCAGTAATATGTCAGCAGAGTGAACAGGAGGGGCTCATCATGCAGCGAGCCAGTGCTGAGAGTGATGGAGGAGGAGACGGTGTTGTGGAGCCTGACAGTCTGAGATCTGTTGGTCAGGAAGTCCCGAATCCAGTTCCTCAGTGTGGGACTCAATCCAAGATAGGAGAGCTTCTGCACCAGGGTCTGTGGGATGATGGTGTTGAAGGGTGAGGAGAAATCCAGAAAGATCAGACCGATGTAAGAATTTCTGTTCTCCAGGTGGGTGAGGGCTGTGTGGACCACTGATGGGATAGTGTCAGCAGTGGAGTGGTTCCTTCTGTAGGCATACTGATGTGGGTCCACAGTGGCGTTGATGGAATCCTTGATGTGGGTCATGACCAGCCTCTCGAAGCACTTCATGATTACTGATGTTAAGGATATAGGTCGGTAGTCATTCAGGCATGTCACTGTGGAGCACTTGGGAACAGGGGCAATAGCAGGTGGGGACAACTAACATTGACAGTAAAGTGTTGAAGATGTCTGCCATCACCTCAGACAGCTGGTGTGTGCAGTCCTTCATTACCTGTCCTGGGATGTTGTCGGGCCCTTCAGCCTTAAGGCTCCAGTATACTCGTGTGGAACTTTTTTCACCTGGACTCGATGCGCACTGTCCGCATAGGGTTGAGACTTCATACTCGAGTATCCACCCTGAGTGGCTGCAGACCAGCTCCGCAGGTAAGGGGCGTTTACCTTCGGGACAAATTGAGGTAGCCGATTGGTTATTTGTTGACACGCCTACTGGACTGATTGACAGGTCACAAAAAAATGAGAGCTGGCAGCCCCAGCCACAGCGGTGTTCTGTGTTTATAGGTTGTTAATAAGAAGTTCTAAAAAATAAAGAAAAACAGGGAGTGCTTGCCCTGCAGCCCACATATCAGACCAGCCCACCAGAAAATCTCCAGACCCTTCCGCAGCCACGCTGGACCTGAGTTTAATTCGCTCCTGACAAATTCCTTCATTTCTCACCATTTCAGTCATGGCGTCACCAGAGGAAGAGGAAGAGATTGCTTGCATTTCGGCAAAAAAACTAAAGAAAAGGTAATTAAACAAGATCAGGGATTAAGAAGGGGAATTTAATACGGTGGTGTCACATACAAAACAGTCTGACGCCAGGCAGTTTATTGTGCGACACTGAGTACGTGAACGCTATCGTAAAAATTTGACTTTGTATGGATGTGCCCTGCAGGCATCCACTTCGACTCTAATCCAGTAGGCGCAGACCTCTGTGGACTGATGTACCTCCAAGTATACTGAAGCCTTTACTGGGGTTGATTCCATGGAGGGTCTCATCATTCCCCAATCTGTTATGGAAGCACTATCCGTAGTATAGCTCATTTGCGCATGCGTTAAAGGCAATACACGGATCGCCGTTGAATATTCTAGATTAAGGAAAATGTACTAGTTTAATTCCAATTGTGAATAAGAACTTCTTAGTTTACTTAGAAAAGTATGTGCTCTATCTTCGCCGATTTTCATTCATTCAACCTTTATTTATAAAGGCTAGCCTCGTTGAGCCACGGGGACTCATTTACAAGAGGGACCTGTCTCACTCACACCCAAGGTCAATTTAGAGTTACCAATCAACCTAACATGCATGTTTTTGGACTGTGGGAGGAAACCGGAGCACCCGGAGAAAACCCAGTCATGCACGGAGAGAACATGCAAACTCCACCCAGAAAGGCCCCCGGACCAAGATTTGAACTGGGGACCTGCTCGCTGAGAGGCAGCAGCTCTACCAGTTGTGCCATTGTGCTGCCCAGTTGTGCCACCGTGCAATTTTCATGTTGCATATTTACGCCACTTGTATTTCTGTTAAAAACATTGACATGTTTACGTCATGGTTAAAATGATATGCAGCTTCACCACTGAGCGGTGCTGTTTCACCATGGAAATAATTAGTTCTGTATTTTGCAGGGTTTCTCTCATTCAGCCCAGGCTGGTTGTCAGGTCTAATGTGTCACATGTCATCTTAACCAATGATTTGTAATGGAAATACTAGTGGTGTAAATTAGCTACAAAAAGATTGATGGAGATAGATCATCTACTTTTCTAAGCAAATTAAGACAGTTTTTATTCATAAACAACGGCAATCCATGCAACAAGGAAGTATACTGTGGATCGTGCTTCTGTAACACATAGGGGAATGACAGGTCTTCCTCACATCTGCTGTGGTCACACAGAGGGGCGTGTCACTGGGTGGTAGTATAAGTCTAGTGCTGGGTGGTTGTTAGGATCCTCAAAGCGAGCATAGAACTTATTGAGTGCATCTGGTAATGAGGGGTCCCTTGGGCATTGTGCATCCCTGATGTTGTAGTTGGTAATGCACTTGATGTCCTTCTATTGGCTTTGGCCCTTACAATGCCTGCAGTTAGTCTTTCCCTTGCCTCTTAGAATGCTGATGCCTCACCTGTCCTGAATACAGTGTCTCTAGCTTTCAGCAGAGCTCTCACCTCAGCATTCAGACAAGGTTTCTAATTTGGATAACAGGTTACAGTCCTGGTGGTGATGACATCATCATCACACTTGGAGATGAAGCCAAGAACAGAGGAGGTGCATTCTTCGAGGTCCACCTCTCCCTCATATGTAGCCGCCTCTCTGAAGACCTGCCAATCTGTGGCCTGAAAACAGTCCTGAAGCACAGAGGCTACACCTCTGGGCCACACATTGACTGTCTTCTAAGTTGGCCTAATCCATCTCATCAGCGGATGATATGCTGGTGCCAGCAAGATTGAGATGTGGCCAGAGAGGCCAAGATGGGGGCGAGGAAGAGTTTTGTACGCACCGTGAATGTTGTGTACACACAGATATTGATTTGCACTTAAAAATACACCAGTGCTGTTGTCTGTTTATGCTTAAAGATCAAGAAACCAGATTATAAAGTACACAATGATGTTTTCAAAGTACACAATGTTTCCTAAAGAAGGAATTGGTTATGAAATGCAAATAACTAAAATATGTGGAATATACCGGTAAACAATAAAGTGAGGTTTAATCTATTAAGTGTAGAACCACTAGACTGAGGAACAGCTTCTACCCTGAAGCTGTTAGACTCCCTAACCAAATCCTTAACCAGAAAAGTCACTAAGAAAAAGAACAACGAAAAATCACTGTAATGCCACTTTAAATATACGGGGCGGCCGTGGCATAGTGGTAATGGCAGTCGTCCCCCAATCGGAAGGTTGGCGGTTCGAATCCCGGTTCCCCACACCATGTGTTGCTGTGTCCCTGGGCAAGACACTTAACCCCGAGTTGCTCCCGGTAGGACTGGAAAGTGCCTTGCATGGCAGTCTACCGCTACCGGTGTATGAATATGTGTATGAATGGGTGGGTGGTTGGTATTGTAAAGCGCTTTGGGGCCCCTCATAGGGGGCTAGAAAGCGCTATATAAATAAGCTCCATTTACCATTTAAATGATAATATGTGACTTTTTCAGTGCTGCTGATTATCCATGCTGCTGATTTCTTGCTGCAATATTCATACCCATCTGCTCACAACAGACTCATGTTCAGGCTGCTCTTTAATATACTGTATTATATTACATTATTAGTGTTTAGCATATATCTTAGATCCTTGTATACCTTGTATTTTTATAGTTTCTATTTTTGCTATTTTGGGGTGTAACTGGGACCTTGGGTACACAATTTCGTTCCACCTCATGTATCACATGTGATGCAAATGACAATAAAGAACATTGAACTTTGAAGTAGCCAAATGCCCAAATAATTGTAGAATGATACTTTTTGAATAAAGGCTCCTTACAAGGTATAAATGTTTACAGTAAATGGACTGCACTTATATAGCTCTTTTTTATTTTATCAAGATGCTCAAAGCTTTTTACAAAACAAAATGTGTCCTCAATTACCCATTCATACAGCACTCTACTAGATCTCTACAGACAATAATCAGTGCTTCATCACATTCACACACATCGGAGGCAATGAGGGGTTCAGTGTCTTGCCAAGGAACACTTCAGCATGTGACTGCAGGTAAAATCGAACCCCCAACTCTTGCATTGAAGGACGACTGCTCTAACCACACACCCACAGCTGCCCCGTGGTGAGACCAAGGTAATGGTTTCTGGGAGTGATTTTTTTTAAGGGAATTTGATTTTAAATCACATTTACTGGACTAACATTAATGCCTCATCCTCACCAAACGCATCTTGCGCAGCTGAAGCAGCCACTTTACATTGAAAGTCTATGTGGCCGCGCATCTTGGAGCAGCGGGGCGTGACGCGGCGCGTCTTCAACATTTCAAGCAGCGCAGCAGCACCCGGCAGTCCCTTTTCACGCACGCGCGCAGCCGAGCAGCAGGAAGCAAGAATATTCTTGCTTCTGCTGCTCGCAGCGTCGCAGCAACCAATCGGGAGAGACTCTGCTATTGTGATGACGCAACGACGACGGGACTTTCTGTGGACAAAACCAGCCTCCAGTAGGAAAACCTGGCATTTTTAAAGTTGATGCTGTACACTCGAGCGTACATCACCCCAAACATAAAAAATAAACGTTTTAATCTCAACAAAGACTTTTGGAGTTGCAGTTCGGCTCGTAGAAAACCCACTCAAATAGTAACGAGGCTCACGTACAGCTGACTTTATCTGCCCAGTGTACATAAAAACAACACGGATCTGACCGGGAAGGGAGCCACACGCGACTCCCACTGCGCGTCTGCAGACATGTTCGGTGGGCAGGGCTGGACTGGCCATTCGGGCATACCGGGCAAATGCACGGTGGGCCGTCGGTGATTTATGTGATTTATGGGCCGCTCGGGCGGTCCTGTCACTCATGAACCAAAAAAATAAATTATAGCTATTTTTTTGTCAATCGCGACGGCCGATTGGTTGATTTTCTTGAACGACATCGAGCTAATCCAATGAAATCTCTCAGCACTCTTTTGACCAGCCCCTTCCCTTTACTCGCATCAAGCTATTGCGGTTGTGAAACCTGACACCAGCGTGCCTGACAGAAACTGGACTGTGAGGTGCTCACACGGAGCTGAAAGTTCCTCCTACCTGCAGCCTGAGAGGAGGACGAGTGAGACAGGACTCATCAAGGAGTGACGTGACGTCTGCTCTATGCGACCTAGTTTCAGCACGGCATGAAGTTGCAGCACGCGTTAGCACTTAGCATTATTAGCATGTTGTTGCGGTCTCCTGTTGTTAAAAGACCAGCGCAAATTCAAAAGCTGTGCACGCTGTTTCACAAGACCTGCAGCAGCAACACACGTCACTTGAACGGACTAACCACATCATCCGAACGTGAACGAAGAAAACAGCTTGTAAACACCGATCACAGCAGCTGCTACTTTTATCAGGTAATTCAAATAATTCCAGATCAATAACACAAATTGTAGGATCTCTGAATCATGTCTGAAATGTTGTTGATGTGCAGGCTTTACTGAACGCTGCTAAGACGTCTTCTATCACGTCAACACTTCAGCACTTTATGAAAAAACTCAGACTGATAGTGTCAGCATGTCCTGGAGCCCTGATGATGAGAGATGAGAGATTCAACCACCTCAACTGCTCAAAAAGAGGTATTGTTCTTTTACTATTACTGTACTATTACCTTTTTAATTTAAAATTATAATCTTATTAACTTTTTTTTACCTCTTTGTGTGTTATTTCCAGAAGTTAGCAGCTGTTCTCTTCCTCTTCAAGGAAATCCACATGCAGCTAAGGAGCTAAGGAGTCTGTGCTGATGACCCTGATGCATGCTCAATAATCCAGGTAAAAATCTAAAAAAAAACTATGTCTGGGCCTCTGGACATTCAAAAAACAAAACAAAACAATTGTAGAAACGTTTCATCTTTCATCAGAAAGACTTCCTCAGTCTGAGGTGCTGTATTCAGCTCAGTCTTATAAATATCACCCTCTCACTGTGGAAACTCTGTAACAACCTGCCCCCCAACATTAGACAGGCCTCCTCCCTTCACATGTTCAAATCCCTGCTAAAAAAATCATCTTTTCTCTATTATTTCAAACTGTGTGAGCTGACGTAGTGTATATTTTTTTTTTTACTGTGTTTTCATTTTAATATTGCTCTTATACATTTTTATTATACTTTTATAATAATAATAATAATAATTGTCTAAGCTTGTCATCTGCGTATGTTTCCCATACACAGACGAAATTCGTCTCTGCATTTAACCCAACCACCTACCAGGCGGTGCAGTGAGCAGCCATAGAAGGCGCTCGGGGAGCTGGAGAAATAGGTGTGCACTCATAGACACCCCAAGATGTGTAGTGGCCGGGACGCGAACCCACGTCCTTCGGGTCCCAAGTCAAACGCCCTAACCACTACACCATCTTGGCTTTTACCGCTGTTAATATCATAATTTTTACCATTGGTGTGTGATACTGTTCTGTACATTTTTAAACCTCTTTTGTGTTGTGTGTGTGAAGCACCTTGATAACAGTTTATCTGTTTTAACTGTGCTATATAAATAAAATAGACTTGACTTGACTCACAGTGGATCAACCAGTTTGTTGATGACAGCTGAAACCAGCTGCTCACATGAGCAAGGAGGACCATCAGCCTAACAATGGATCATTAGCACCCTGATGGTTGTTTGCTATTCACAGAGGGCTGAGTGATACTAGCAACAACAGCATTGTAAGAGGGGGACAGTTGAACCCGGAGGCCTCCACCTCTGTTTAATGATGGACGGTTTCTTTTCACAAAGATGGCCTCCTTTACTCCTCTCTCAAACCATTGTTCCTCTCTATCAAGGATGTGAACATCTTCATCCCTGAAAGAGTTGGCCTATACAAACGTATTGTTCACTTGAAACATTTTCAAAATAATCATTTTATAAGTCTTTTTTGTAAACATATTATTTGTTTAGTGAAGTAAAGACACTATTTTTTTTATATAAAGCAAGTATTTCTTTATTCATTCAACCTTCATTTATGATATTGAAATCAAGAAATACCTTATTTTTTATCAAAAGTATTTATGTTTAATAAAGTCAAGAAAGACCATTATGTTTTTTGAATATTTTTAATTGGTAATTATTTTATTAAAACATTTAAATTTTTTATGTATTGTGACAGAGGGTTCTTGTTAGCAGCTGCTGAAAGTAACTAATAAAGTAACTTAGTAATCTAACTTAGTTACTTTCCAAATCAAGTAATCAGTAACTTAACTAAGTTACTTTTCCCAAGGACTAATCAGTAACTTAACTAAGTTACTTTTTCAATGTAACTATGCCATCACTGTGGGCCACTCTGCTCAAAATGCCCGGGCCGATTTTTTGTCCCAGTCCAGCCCTGTCGGTGGGGACAGACATCTGTTGACAAGCAGCAAACACAGAGCATTGGGAGCATTTTGATGCGTTTGGTGAGGATGAGGCATAAGCCTCACAGTGTTGCCTGCAGCTGCTGAAACACAGTTTGAAGTTCCTCAACAGCCTAGCTTAAAGTAGACAAGTGACAAGTAAAGAATGGTGTCATCTGCATAAAAGTGTACTTTAGCTGTAGACAGATTAATCCCAATGTCCATCACAAAGATGGAGAATAAAACTTTGCCTTTTTGAACCTTACGTGTGAACTTTAACATGTTTTGACGTCTTTTTATCTACTTTGAAAGAACATATTCCAGATGAGTGTGTCTGTAGAAACAGTGTTTCTACCATTTTTCCCCGTTAAAGATTGTGAAGTTATAACAACTAGCGCTGGTTCTCCACAGGATGGTGGCATGTTCATGACTGTGTACTCTGTATTATTGTGTAATCCCTCTCTATGTCTGCTATAAATCCTATTTGAGGTAATGTAGAACATTTTAAGACTCGCTAAGTCCTCTTGCCTGACTCATCCTGAATTTCCATTTTGCTCTTTTTTTTATTCTGTCTTTGTCAATTCTTTTTATTTGGTTTACACAGATAGGCTTCCTTTAACCAGCTGAAAAAAATATGAGCTTATCACAATAAAATTAGGCAAGCATTCTTTTTGTCAATATTGTACTGTCTCGTTACCGCCCTGCATTCCTTTGTCATGTGTACCTGCAGTTTCTCGTCTTTATAATTTATTTCCCCCTTTCCTCTATTCCATTCTTCGGCACTTTAATTGACATAATTACAGGATTACAGAGTAAAGCTGCTACTCTGTCACTTCTAGGCTGAAACTGGCGAGGTGACAGCACCAAGGCGGGATCCACACAGCTTCTCTGTTTGACACCAACACCCAGGAGGACAACAAAGATAAGGACGGTTGGAGGGAAAACCCTCATTCTGACAAGAGCAAATTAACCTACTGTGCCCGACAGAAAGCTGTCGCCGTCTCCTCCCTCTGCCCCGTTCAAACTCCCCCTCCCTCCGACCTGCCTTGTTGTCACATCTCATGACGTCCTCCTAAAAAAAAAAGACCCCTGCTGTTTTTCCCATTTTTTTAATCATTTCCCAAGATCAGCTGTTAAAAAAGTTTGAAGTGTTTTGTCCTTTTGTGCAACTTGTCTCATTGGTATGTGTTTACATAATTAACCTGCAATCTCTTCTTCTCTTAATTTGTCCCTGCCACTCTTTAGTCCCATACTTCTCATTTGAGTGTCTTTCGTGATTCGTTCAAAAATTGGCAACTCGTTCTCACAGACTCCCTGCCTTTTCTTCCATCCTTATATATCCTTTCTGCTCGGTACCTTTAAAATTATGGGCATGGACGTGCATTAGCCTCAGGCGTCTCACCTGGTGGGGGTCGTTGCTAATTATACCCCGGAGCTAAACAAACTAAAACTGTGTCTTTATCAAGTCTTTATCTATAATTCCTCTGCTGCATCGGAGGCATAAATTAAATATTTTAAGCACTCCAAGTCATCTGTTGCAGATGACTTGGATGAAGCTATGAAGCAGAATACAGTACAGATGAGCCCAAAGCTCATTGTCATAATGAGTTAAAGCATTATTTGTTGTGACTCACGACTGTGGTACCACTTGTTGCAGTATGGGTCTTTATGCTCTCAAATGTTATTTTTCAGGGATTTCTGCAATCCATAAGTCTGAGTAATATTCAGTCAAAGGTCAATAAAAGTGCTTGTTTGATCCGGGTGAACATCTCGTCTTGAACATGAAAGTGCCCCTTTGTCTGCCCTGTTTGTTGTTTACAGGTTGGTTTAACCATGACCTCTGCTGTCAATACAGAGTCGACCCAAGCGGTGCTGCTCAGTTGTCTCTGCAGCATCTGCCCCCGGTTTGTTGTCAATCTGCGTGACTACAGCTCTCACTCATCTCCCGCTAATCACAGTTGCATGTGCGTAACCAGAACAGCGTGTATGCATGCTCAGCACACACATGTTGATTGGGGACTGATGAAAATCTACAGGAGACGGTCGAGCTGTGTGCGTTTCCGTTTAAACAGGCTGGACAAAAACACAGTGTGGCATCGACACATCAGTCGCAGTCAGATCAATTGCGCTGTCATACCTAATGGAGTTTAACTTGCACTTCCTTCGCTGTGGCACTTCAGCTTTACAAATGATAGAGATTATTGCTGGAATAATGATAAGCTGCCATTTACATTTATTTTCCTGACTCGCAACTTAGCTTTGACGTCCATCAATGTCATGTGGCGTTAATCTGTGAACATGAAATTATTTGATCTCAGTTCCTCTGAGCCTAAGGTTGAAGCAAATCATAATAAAACAATAAAACAGGGTTATTTTTTACGTTTTTGACCAACAGGGGAAAAAAATAGAAAACAAGTCTAACAGCAGTCATGTAGTAAAAGTAAAATAAAGCTGACATGACTGAACATTGTAGGATTTTATACCTGGATTATTGAGCATGGACTTTGGTGTAAAATAAAGCTGATTTTGGCTGTACACACAGCAAACCTTCAATATTAGACTGGACTTCATGGTGGTGGACTGATGTAATCAGAATCAGAATATCTTTATTGACATTGCACCAAGGTACAACAGGAACATGTACGCACAGTCCTCCGAAAGCTGGACTACGTGTACGAAGCTGCAGCTGATTATCAGCACTGCCATCTCATTCCTTATCTGAATGATAATCTTAGAAATGAAAAAGGAGAAGAGCCATAAGGGGAGATAGTGGTATCACAAAAAAGATCTTTCACATCTTGTCTATTAGGACACGATTTGAGACATCAAAAAACTCTACCAGCAAGCCCAGTCAAGACAATTTACATATGCATTTGAGGTCCAGGCAGTGAGATTAGTCCATGAGCCTTATTCAGATCAGCCTCAGTTCTGTGATGTTTTCAGCTAGCATTTCTGACGAGCGCTCACAGAAAGTTCTCCGGTGAGAGTGGGGTGCGATAGATGCAGTTGTTGTCCTCGGTTACTCATGACCCAGGATAAATTTGATAGTCAGCCCATTTCCAAGGCTGTTTGGGGAGTCAGATTAAGATAAGCTTGATTGTTGATTTTCTTCAGGCAGACAGTTATTTTTCCTGCAGGCTTGAGTCCATCTGGACGATCCAAATCCAATATGATCTAATTGTAGGAATCCCTTCCACTGATCCATGCTATGAATCCTCCCTCAGATTGATTCCACCACGCTGACGAGTCCCAAAACCTGTGGGTGGCCTGCAATTCTCAGAAATCGTCTCCACCTTATGGTTAAGCTTGTAAAGCAGCTGATTTATTGAGGTCGCGGCACGGATCAAACTTTTACTCTGACTCTGAAGCTTAGACATGGCAATAATCGCAGCTGAAGTCTTCCTCAGTTTCCGATAGAACAGGGCTCGGCAGATGCCAAACAGCAAAGCGCCTGCCATCATAAATTCAATTATGTAAACATCTTCAACATCCTCCACAGACAGGACTGAGAGACCCATCATCTTCCACTCGCCCCGGGAATCCATGACGTAACCGCCAGAGTGTGTCTGTGACAGGCAAGCTGGTTCCCCCGGACCTTGTCGCTTTGTAGAAAAAATCTTGTCAATAGAGTTGATAGTCCATGATACCAAATCCATAATCTCAATTCACATTCGAGAAATGAGTGCCGAGGAACTGCAGACAAGACAGAGAGCCAAGTAGGGAGAGGAAAAGTTAGGAGAGGAGAGCAAATGCAGCCGCCTGCGACCAGAGCAAGAGAAAAAAAAAACTATGTAACTATTTCATTAATAAAATACAGACAGAAATGTTTATAGTATCTAAGAAATTTGCTTCTTCTCATCAATTACAATAACAATGTCAGATCTGACTTACATTATATAAACGGTGGAGTACCCCAGGGGTCAGTTATTGGACCAAAACTTTTAAATGGTAATGGTAAATGGAGCTTACTTATATAGCGCTTTCCAGCCCCATATGAGGGGCCCCAAAGCCCTTCACAGTACCAGCCATCCACCCATTCATACACCGGTAGCGGTAGCCTGCCATGCAAGGCGCTGCCAGTCCTACCCGGAGAAACTCGGGGTTAAGTGTTTTGCCCAGGGACACAACGAGGTATGCAGTGACCGGGGATCGAACCCGGGACCTTCCGGTCCTGAGCCGGCTGCCCTGCCTCTACACCATCTTGGCCCCAATTTATACATCAATTATCTAGTTCACGTACCTAGACATCTTCAAAGTATTCTCTTTGCAGATGACATTAATATTAATAATAATAATAATGAATTCAATTTACACCGCACTTTTCATTAATAAAAATCTCAAAGTGCTACTTTTTAGTATTCTGGTGAAAATTTGACAAGTGTTGGAGGTAGTTAAAATTATTTGAGTTGCATAAAAACATGGTTGAATATAAAAAAATGTTCAATGAATGTTGAAAAAAACTAACTACCCGGTACATGATACTTAGCAATAGAAAGATTCCCACAGATGTGTTCGTTGATGTTGATGAGGTTGTGATTAAACGTGTGACAGAGGTCAAATTCCTGGGTGTTACTCGATGAAAATATAAACTGGAAACCACATATCAATAATTTAAAGATGAAAATATCAAGGATAATTGCATTTTTATATAAAGTGAAAGACTCACTAAATAAAGAAGTATTGTTGATAATGTATAATTTACTCATCATTCCCTATTTGGCCTATTGTGTAGAAGTTTGGGGGAATGCCTGTAAATCATGTACAAATTCTATTTTTATTCTGGAAGAAAGAGCTATTTGAATTATAAGTGGAAAATGCTACAGAGGTCCAACAAATCCATTGTTCTATAAGTTAAAGTTAATGAAATTGCACGACTTGGTGGACTATTACATTCTGCAAGTTATGTTTCAAATACACAACAGTATGTTACCAATGCGTTTGCAAAAAAGATGTATTAAAAGAGACAGCATTTATAATTTGAGAGGATCAGAGATTTAAAAAAGCCCCATCAAAGTCTGTACTAAACAAATGGAACGTTGTATTTCTGTTTATGGAACAAATCCATGGAACAGTCTGTCTAAACAAGAAACCAAAGAGAGTAGATCTATTTTTACTTTTAAGAAATTAATGAAATATAATTTTCTTCCATGGCACAATGAAATATATTGATTCAGAGTGCTGTATCATAGCATGTATATATTTTTCTTTATATATAGACAGTGCCTGTTTTGTGTTTTTGATTCTAGTACACACCCATTTGTCCCCCCTATTTATTGTTATTTTCTGGTTTTAGTCATTTTAGGTTCATTTAGTGTCACATTTCTTGCCCTTTTACAAGTCAAGTGTTTGTTTCCTCTTCTTTCTCTCCAGTTGATCTGTGAATCTGTTGTCTTTTGTCTGAGACAGAAACAGAAGTATGAAATGTGTCAGACTCAGTAAGTGTTTGCTGAACATTTTCAGAGAGTTTACATATTTCTCAGTGTAGATCTTTGGATTAATATGGAATTCTGTGAGTCTAATATCTACATATTGCTGTTTCTTATCCTCAGTCTGCTGCTGAGTATCCAAGTGCTTTGCTGCAGAGAAAAAGAGCAGTGTCTACAACGTCTCTCTTTTATTCAAGCATTGTATTGTTCAACGTCTGAAATTTCTTGTGCAAATTGATGAATAACTCCCCCGCAATAAATACAGTAAATAAATAATAAAATAAAAACCTGGGAAAACATGTCTGCAGCTTCAAATGCTTTGAGGCTGCAGACAACTTGGCAAAAAAACAGGTTTCACAATTTTCCACTCCGGTCTTTATTTTTAAGTCTGTCTTGGATCCAACAATCCGACTCCTGAGGGAGACCAAAGCCCTCTCCACGTAAAAGAAGCACAAGACGTGTATTTAACTCATCCAACAAAGGTCTGCAGAGTTTCCAGAGTTTATCTTTTATTTTTCCTCTCTTTTGCATTTATTTTCTTCCATCATCGTCTCTATCTTGACTTGGAGCTCTTCTTCTGTCCCCATCCTCTCTCTTGACTCAGCATGACAGTACTGGATGCCAGAGCCTACTCTTACTAATCTGAGTCAACCCCTCAGTCCAAGCTGCTGCTTGGTTGACCTACATCTTTACCGACAGCTGTGAATCTAAGCTGGAGTTGCAGATAAACACCCCCATGTGCATTTGTAACCTTTCCTCTTTTTTTTAACAAGATGTGTTGAAAATAGTTATTTTAGTGTGGATTTAAGTGAATTTCAACGTTCTTGTCCTCCCTTCTCTTTTGTTTTGTCTTGTTT
>JBBPBX010033428.1:3466-13654 GCA_038048925.1 Garcialebias charrua
TTGTGGTTTTAAATTTGTAGTTGTGGTTTAAACTTCAAGGCCACCGTATCTTTGACCTGGGTGAGTTCCCAACCAGCTCTATTGACTACATGTTTCCCATTTCTCGGTTAAGAAATAAAGGTATTTTAAATCATTATTTACAAAACAATAAGTACACCAGCTTCTACGGCGCACTTTTTAAACGTGTAATTTTATTGTGTTGTTTTTGTTTGTTTCTTTTTTGATAATTCATTTCTAAACTCTGAGCGTTGCCGCCTGGCTCTGGCACACTGTGTGAAAAACGTTTCCACTGTAATTTAAAGGCCAAAAATGTGTTTTTTCCTGTTAAATTAGAAATATAACAAGTCTTAGGACATTTTTCATTTTTGGTATACAGTACGTAGTAACTTCACAATGAAAAGTTTCAGTTCTCCTTTTTCAAAAAACAAATTAACGTGTTTATGGGCACACTGAACTCACAACCAAGAGGACAAACAAAACGTGTTTTTTTTGTTTTTCTTGGAAGATGTCCCTTTTCACCTTTTTTATCTATTCATTCTCTTAAATAGTAATATTGTTTTATTTAGTACATACTTTGATTCCCAGGGCTTGCTGCTGTGTGTCTATTAAACTGTACAAATGTGATATAAACTGAATGTGAAGAAAAATAAAATTGCCTTTTTGAGCCGCTTTGCTTGGAATGCAGCTGAAGAGTTTAATGCTTTTGCTGAAGTACTCCGTTCTGGATTGTGTTTTTTGTAGTGCAACATATAAAATTAAACTCTTTGTGTGTTTGAACAAAATTTTCAACTTCTTTTTTTTTTGTTAAATAAAATTGTGGTTGGATTTTCACAAATACATATTGCTTCTGAGGAACAATGTGGGTTCTGTCCTGGCCGTGGAACACTGGATCAGCTCTTTACCCTCACTAGGGTCCTCGAGGAGTCATGGTCTTGGAAAAGACCAGAAGAGCTGGAAGAGGAGGCTGTGGAAAGAGATGTCTGGGCCTCCCAGCTCAAGTTGCTGCCCCCGCGACCCGACTTCAGAATGAGCGGAAGATAATGGATAGATGGATGTATTGTTTCTCATGCAGAGAAGCAAAAGGTGAATTTCTTCTCTTGGCATTAAAAAAATAGATTTTCTGCAGTGTTACTTATGTTACATTTAAATTTCTCCAGTTCACTGAGAAAAGAAAGATAGTTATTAGCAGTAAGTTCTCACCACTCAACTGATTTGGAAGTATTCATCCCTACATAATTTAAATATATTTTCCAATGAAGTTGTTCAGTACGTTATTAAGAGATAACACAAATTCATATAGAAGTTGTAGAATATTCTTTTGTACTAAAAGGGAAACTTTAAATGAAACTTTAGTGGAGTTTAAACTTTTTTCCCCCCATGTTTAATTAAATTTCCTGACACCTGCCACTGGTTCAAACAGACGATGTTGCTCTGTTCAGAGCTGCAGTGAGTCTGACATTTGCAGTTGGCTCAGATAGTTACATTCTTCAGAGGATAATTAACACACACAGCTGAAAGGTGAAGGCAGACAATAATGGTTTTGTTTGTTTGTTCTTCTTACTAAAATATGACCACAAGAGGAATTTGACTAGAACTTGCTGAAATCAAATCACTGCAAGAACATCTAACTGATCACTTTTAGTTTATAACTTTCAAGATGGCTGCCACAGCCAGAGGACAACAAAAACACTAAAATGTATTTAACCATCACAGTCAACAGAGGTCTGGGATCCAGAATGCAAACTGGACTGAAGGTCTCAAGAATAGTTTTATCTATCATCCATCCATCCATCCATCCATCCATCCATCCATCATCTTTACCCGCTTCTTCCTTTTCAGGTTGCAGGGGTTCACTGGTGCCCATGTCCAGCCATCACTGTGTGAGAGGCGGGGAGGACACCCTGGACAGGTCTCCAGTCCATCATTCGGACACATAGAGACAAACAACTGACTCTTTCACTCACACCTAGAGACAATTTAGAGTTACCAATCAGTCTAACATGCATGTTTTTAGTCTGTGGGAGGAAACTGGAGTACCCAGAGAAAACATGCATGCATGGAGAGAACATGCAAACTCCACCCAGAAAGGCCCTTGGACCAGGATTTGAACCGGGGCAACCTGCTCGCTCAGAGGCAAGGCCGGATTAACCATATGAGCAACTGGGCAAGTGCCCAGGGGCCCACGATCTCTAAGAGGCCAAGACCAGTGAGGGCACGAGCAAAATATCTGGTCATCTCCTGCTTCACTTGGAGCCCTGCGCCGCACAGAGACTCTGCTGTGCTTCTGCTGCATTTGGGCCGCCTGCCTCCTCCCAGTGCCGGCTTCTGCTATTGAACGCCTTTTTTGATTTTATCATGTCCTGGACGACTGAGAATCTTCACCAGCATGCCGGCTTCTGCAGCTCTCGTGTTTTTTTGTTGTTGTTTGTTTGTTTGTTTTAACAGAGTCGGATCCTCAACGGCGTGACCTGTCAATCAATCCAGTAGGCGTGTCAGCAACTGACCAATCGACGACCTCAATTTCTCCCGAAGGTAAACGCCTGCTGACAAGCCCATTAGTTTTATTTTACAAGAACTTTATAAATAACACAAAATAGAACAATGCAACAATATACAAACACAAACTCGTGAAGGGTGTCATCATGACTTCCTTTCACAAAATAATGAAATAGAAAAAAACATTAAAAATTAAATAACAAACAAAGGATTGCGACTATATGACAAACGTATTGTTTTAATTAAAACAATGTTTTTTTTAATCTGTTGTGGGATTATTCTAGCAGTTTTGCAGTTTATTTTTTTAAATCGTTCATAAAACAGGAAGGAGGACTTGTTTTCCCTCCTCTTACTACAGTGAATGTGGTACTTTGCTCTAAGTATGACTACATTATATCTATGGCATCAGAGAAAGCTGAGCTTCAGTTATCCACATAAAGTAAAATGGCATCAGCATCAAAAGAAGGAATGTTAAGTTTGAGATTAATCCAGTTTCTGATGTCTGACCAGAGTTTGTATTGACATGGAAAAAAATGTGCTTGAGGGATTAATCTTCTGATTTACAGAAGACACACAAATCAACATCAAATTTTAATTTTAACTTTAAGGAAACATGGCTACAGGGTCCGTGTACCCTTCGTTCCTACAGGATATATCTTTTTTTTTTATTTTTTTTATTCTTCTTCACTTTAGGAGATTTAAGACATTTGACAAATTTAGAATGATCAGAAGTCATACTGGTTGTATGATTTAAATTGGGAAGTTTCTTGAAGGAATCTTTGTTATAATCAGTAAATCCTTTGTCGCAAACATTCATTGATCATCTTGTTGCATTTGAAGTCAACCAAGTTACAGTCATTTCATTTTAATGTAGCATCAAATTGTCACCTTTCAATATATGATATTTTTAATTAACCGAATCAGCTGCTGGTCAGGCTACTTCTAGTTGTGTCATTAACTCTAATATAGTTATTGAATCAAATGTTATTTGCATAGGGAAATCTAGATGTTTATCAACTGTTAAAATACACAAGAATGCAGGAAATGGCATCTACTTTATGGGGAGGACCCCCAGAACCCCCATCCATCAGTGTGCCCCCCACATTACAAATGCTTCTGACACCAATGGCCAACACGTTGCTAAACAATTTTACACACGGTTTTCGTAAGTGCGTTCAATTTAACTCAGTCTTGATGATTAGTGTCAACAAGAGGCCATAGTAGCATTTATAGTTCTATGTGCATTTGGATTTTTATACATAAAAACAAACTTGAAAGTTAGAATTTTAAGCATATTAACTGTATATTATGGTAATTTATTCTGTATTTTGCCAGATTATGGTGATTATGGGGTCGTGATAACGGGGTCCTTGAAGATTGTTGCCCAAGGTACAGAGAAAATTTGTTAATCTGGCCCTGCTGAGAGGTAGCAGCTCTACCAGCTGAGCCACCGTGCTGCCCAGAATAGTTTTATCATTTACAAAAATTGAAAAAAAGAGACTATATCACTGGCGTGGCAGCCAGGAAACTTGCAAAAATTCAAAAGGCAAAAATCAATCAATAAATAAAAACACAAGGGCTCGAGGAGGGTTGAAGTGACCACCAAATTATGTTCAATGCAAGAATGAGGCATGAAGAGAATGACAATATAAAGGAACACTAACAAGAAAAAATTACAAACATCTGAATAAAGACAACTAGGGTCAGCTGAGAGTGGGCTGGGGCAGGAACCTGAACTGATGAAGCAGCAGAACTCACACAGAACACATGGAACATAATAACCACAAAAGGAATAAATCTAAAAAAAAATAAACTCAAGGAACAATGGACATCTCGTGAGACAGTTCCCTTATCAGTCAGTCCACTCAGTGCAACATATGACTATGGGAATTGCGCCGCCGCGCGGTTCACCTGAAGTAATACATTCACGCCTTGAAAAGGCAGGTGGGCGTCAGCGTCATCAAAGAGGCCCCACCCTCTTTGTATAAAAGAAGCTGATGCCCAGCCTTCTGTCTCTTTTATGCCCTTTACCTCGCTTACACCTGAACTTCATGGGACTCTCTGTGACTGCATCGCTCGATTGGAGGTGAGCTCGCTCCCTACCCTGAGCGTACAGAGAAATTTCCTACGTACTGCTGGGTTAGCGAAAGCTAGCCTAGTGCCTTTTATTTAACCTCAAGGTTTTTTTCTTCACTCTTCGCAGCTTCGCTCGACGGTGCTAACTGCGTCACTTGCTACCTAGCTAACAGAGTTAGCAGGCTAGCCAACGAGAGCGACTCGACGAGAGGACGTCTCCGGACCACGTTAGGTACAGTTAACGACCTCAACTCTTCTCAGCCAAGGCTCCAGAGATGGGAAAGAGAAAATCCAAAAATTCCAAGAAGACCAGCAAACCAGCGAGCCCCAGCTCCCGAGCCTGCCCCAGCGAATGTGGCTACTCCCTTTCGGCGACGGCACCAACGAGGCCTGTCCCGTCTGCCTGGGGATGTTGCACGCTAAGACAGCGCTAGTCTGGACCCCGAGTCCTGCCCTCACTGCAGCCAGATGCTTGAGGCTGTGAGGAAGCGTCGCATGGACATCGTAGTCAAGGGCATGGGTGGCTCCCCGGCGGCGCGGGACCCAGACCTCACAGAGGCACTCACTCCCACACTAGAGCTCAAGGCCGTCGACCTGGAGGACAGCGGCCACGCTGACTGGGGGACAGTATGGACATGGCGGCCCCCGTCGGGGACTCCACCGTCGAGTTTGATAGAAGAAGCCTGTTACGCGCAGACAAGCTCTCACTAACAGCTTCAGGTGAAATATCAGACGATGAAGCTGAAAACGAGGACGAGGGAGAAGACGAGGACTTCTCCCAGAGCCCGACGACAGCTCACCCAGAGACTGATGTCTCCATCCCTGCTCTGTTCGACCTGTGTCGCAGAACGGCGGACACGCTGCGGATCAGCTGGCCAGAACCCCCACCTCGCCAACAGGTAACGAGGTTGGCGGGGAACTACTTCTTCGCAAAGCAGAAGTCGGCCACGAGGCATAGGGCCATCACTGCAGCTTTCATTGTTTTTGGGTTCTGAATGATCGTGTCTTCATTAATGTTTCACATGGTTCAATTATGGGGGCAAAATGTCACACTGTTAACTCCTGTAACTACACATCAGTGACAAAGAAGTCAGGTAAATGTCTGATATTATTGTTGTTAATGATCTCAGGGATTCAGCCCAACCCAGGGCCAATTACTAACTACTGTACACCTAATGAGTTTAAAAATATTTCTGGTCTCCGTTTTCTGCATGTAAACGCTCGTAGCCTTCTAAAAAAACTTGATGAACTGAAAATCCTAATCACTTCTTCTGGGGCAGATGTGATCGTTATCTCTGAAACTTGGCTCAAAAAATCTGTTTCGAAAAATGACTTGGCAATCAATGAATTTAAGATCTATCGTTGTGATCGTAATAAAAAGGGAGGTGGAGTCGCTATTTACATCAGAGACTCTTTGGCTGCCACGATTGCGTCTAAAAAAACAATCGCAAACCAGTTTGAGGCTTTAGCTGTGAACATCAGTTTGAAAGGAGGTCAGCCCTTTGTTGTAGGTTGTTATCGTCCCCCCTCCGCAACACCTGAAGCTCTAAACACAATGAGATTGTTATGGCAGGAGATTTCAACATTGACTGAAATAAGTCGACCTCCCTCTGTGATAAATTCAGGGAATGTTGCCTATCTCTCAATCTAACACAACTGTGAGGATGGAACCATGGCAATGGAACCATGGCACCATCTAGTGGACATTTGTTGTTCCTGTCTGTTCCCCTTATAATTATTTTCCCTCCTTATTTTACTACTCTTAGTTGTATCCTCTAGTCATCCTAGTGTAACTTCATGTTTCAGGTAGTTTCCCAGTATTTGCTTTTAGTTAAACCTTTTAGTTTTAGTCTTGTTCTGTGTTTAGGTTAACCTCCAGTTTCTGTCTATTTAGTCTCTGTGTTTATTTACTATTAGTTTAACCGTTCTGTCTCTTAGTTGTAAACCTCCAGGTTAGTCTCTTATTTTCTATTAGCTTAAACCTCCAGTCTTAAGTTTACTTCATGTTTCCCAGTCCTGCTCTGTGTGTCTAGTTAATTGTCTCTAGTTAATTGTCCCCAGGTGTTTGTGATTTTTGTCTTGTCTGTGAGTGTGTGTATATAAGCCCTGTTCTGTGTCTCAGTAAGTGCAGCCGCATCGTTTGGTATCCCTCGTGTTCTCTGGTCTCTGATTCAACTCCCATGTAAGTGTTTTTGCTACACAGACTGCCTTAAGTTTTGTTATCATTAAATACTCCTCCTTATTTGAAACACCTGACTCCCTGTGAGAGTTCTTGTCTGCACTTGGGTTCTGTCATGCCTCCAAAACCTGACAACAACTTATCGATTCTCCCACCAGACCAAACTTAAAATGTCCCGAAAAATCTTCCACCTTAGATCTGTTTTTCACAAATGCACCTCACAAATTTCCTGGTATAGGTGTATTTGCTAACGTTTTGAGTGATCATTCCGTAATAGCAGCTCTTAGATCTACTAAACTTCCACCTGCTAAGCCCAGAATAATCCAAAAAAGGGATTTGAAACGTTTCTGTGAACAGTCATTCCTTTGGGATCTATCCCACTTTGATTGGCAACATATCCTACAAATCAATGACGTGAACACCGCTTGGAACTATTTTCGTGGTAGTTTCATTTACTTTGTAAACAAACACGCTCCTTTCCGGCAGTTCAGGATAAAGGGCCGTGACAGCCCCTGGTTTACTCCTGAACTAGCTGATCTCCTGCACTGGAGAGATCATCTTTGGGCAGCAGCAAGAAAATCACACTCAGACACTGATTGGTTGAAATTTCGGCAGCTAAGGAATAAATGCACAACTGCCATTAAAGCTGCAAAACGTAACTACTTCTTATCTCAGACCTCCAAAAATCTAAACGATCCTAAAAAATTCTGGAAAACCATTAAATCTCTCTCAGGCACCCCCCAATCATCTGACCTCCCATCACAATTTCTTGTTGACTCTGTTCCTGTGTCAAATAAGCACGAGATCCTGAACTGTTTCAATAAACATTTTGTTGCTTCTAGTTCTTTATTTGATACAGTTACAAACGGAAAATCGGCCACTTTATCTAATAATCAAACTTCAACAAATCAAATCCCTCCTACAAGCCAACCATCTGTTAATCACACCTTCTCTTTTTCTCCATTCTCAGTCAGTGAGGTAAATAAACTGTTAAATGATCTTGATCCTAAAAAATCTGCAGGTCCAGATGAACTTCCACCTTATTTCTTAAGGCTGGCTGCTCATATCATCACAGTCCCTGTGACCCACATCTTTAATCTATCCATAAGCCAAAACACCATTCCGGATGCTTGGAAAACAGCCTTTGTTCTTCCTTTGCTGAAGGGAGGTGACCCCACCTCACTGAACAATTATCGACCGATCTCTAAACTCTGCATCTTAGCCAAGGTTCAAGAAAAACTGATAAACTCTCAGATCAAAAATTATCTGGACTCATTTAACATCTTACCTCTCCATCAATCTGGTTTCAGGAAAAAACACAGCACAACAACTGCTTCTCTGAAGGTTCTGAATGATGTTGTTGAAGCATTGGATGCTAAGGACTATTGTGCTGCACTTTTCTTAGACCTGTCTAAAGCTTTTGACACTGTGGATCATAACATCCTGTGTCATAAGCTCTCAGAAATCGGTTTCTCTGATCACACCATCGGTTGGTTTTCTAACTATCTTTCCAATCGGAGGCAATGTGTTCAACATAACGGTGCTTCTTCCAGCTATTTAACAGTTAAAAATGGTGTACCACAAGGCTCAGTTTTAGGACCAACTCTCTTTACAATCTACATAGCTAATGTAGGTCACTGCATCCCTGATGCATCCTTACATTTCTATGCTGATGATACAGTTGTTTATTGCCGAGCTAAAACAGTAGCTAAGGCTTTCCAGTTACTACAATCCGCTTTTGACATCATCCAGTCAGATTTGTTCCGTCTCAAACTTGTCCTAAATGCTGATAAAACAAAAGGGATGTTTTTTTCAAATAGGAAGGCGGTTCCAGCAGATCCTCCTCTGATTTTATCTTCAAATGGTGTCCCTATTGAGTTTGTTGATTCCTATAAATATCTGGGTATCCTGATCGATTCACATCTCTCTTTTAAACTCCACGTGGAAAACCTAGTGAAGAAATTGAAAGTTAAACTGGGTTTCTTTTTCAGAAACAGATCATGTCTAACACTGAATGTTAGGAAACGCCTTGTATCTGTGACTTTCCTTCCCTCCATTGATTACGGTGACATTCTCTACATGAATGCTCCTACAAGCACCCTGCGGATGTTGGATGTGGTCTATCATGGTGCACTAAGATTCATAACTGGTTGTGATTATCGTACCCACCACTGCACCCTGTATTCACTGGTTAACTGGACATCATTAACCTCACGCAGACTCTTCCACTGGTACATCTTCATCTTTAAATCACTTCTTGGTCTGCTGCCCTCATACATCTCCTCCTACATGTCTTTGCGTGAGTGCAGCTACAGTGTGCGCTCTCAGGACATGATTACCTGCAGTGTTCCGTCAGTGAGGACTGAACTTGGAAAAAGGGCCTTCTCCTATCTCCGCTCCTGCTTCATGGAATATCTTACAAAAAGATCTGAAGCTCTCGACCTTGACTTCTCTAAATGGTTTTCAGAATCTGTTGGAATCCTGGCAAAAACCAATGCAGATTTGTTCCTGTCTTTGATTTTATACGTCTACCTTATAATGTTTTGCTAGTTTTTTGATACTTTGTTAAAAAAAAAAAAAAAAATCTTTTGTTTTTTTCTCTCTTTTTGTTTTCTATTGTTTATTGTTTGTTTGTTTATTGTTTAATGAAATTCTATCACTGCTGTTCATTGTTCTTTAGTTTTAGCAGGTCGCTTTCGTAAATGAGCCCATGAGGTTCAAAAGATTTACCTGACTAAATAAAGGTTGAATGAATGAATGAATAGGATGCTGATTTTTCAAGATTTCATGACGGAGCTGACTCGCACCTGGGCTGAACCCAGAGCCCCCATGCTTCTGCCTCTCTTCCAGTTCATCGATGTCGCCGGCATGGAGGCAGCAGGAATAGCCACCGTCCCGCAAATGGTGGACACGCTGGCGGCCCACTTAGCCCCCAGAACATCGGGCTTCAAGCCAACTCTACCCAGTAAGGCCTGCCGCGCCTCGGCCTCCCAGCTCGAAAAATGTTACCGAGCTCAGGGCCTCACGATCCGCGCCATGAACGCTTCGGCCATGATGCGGGCCTACTTGGCGGAGAAGCTGCAAGAGCTCCAGCAGACAACAAACAAAAAGAATGCCGCAGAGATCCTGGAGGAAGCCCGCAGGGCGACAGACTTTGTCCTCCGGATGATGGGGACCGCGGCCATTGCTCAGGGGAGATGCATGGCTGAAGTGGTCATCGCCCAGCACCATTTGTGGCTGACCTTGACGGACCTGCCGGAGGGTCTGCGGTACCCGTTCCTCCACCACATGATCGAGCCGTCAGGGCTCTTCGGAGGGGCTCTGGAACACATCCAGATCAGGCTGGAGCAAAGACGAAAACAGGCTGAAGCCCTGCGCGAGGGAATGCAGAGAAAAGCTTTTGCGCCACCCCGAGAGACCAGTGGGAGCAGAGCCAT